>VZTM01040692.1:0-11512 GCA_013400555.1 Jacana jacana | reverse complement strand
GGGGAAGAGCGGCGGGGGGAGCTCCCGCGCCCGCGTTTGTTGCCGGGAGCTGCTGTCCCTTGCGTGGCCGCGGGGCGGGGTTCCTGCCAGTTCAGGAGCGGTTTCTGGTTGAGGTATCCGAGAGCCAGCGTCTGAGTTGGTAAATAACTTACAATGCTGTAAGTTCGCCGCGAAAGGATTTCCCGCCCCCCGCAGCCTTTCCACCCGGGAGCGCGGCTGCCCTTAAGGGCGAAGCCTCTTGCCGCCCTTAGGAAACCTTAGCAGGAAATTGTTTTCAGTGCCCCACTGCCTGGCGCCCAAAGGTGCCGAGCCCCCATGTCTGAAATTACAATGGTTAATGTTTTCTAGAGCAAATGAATCAGAAAGACATTTGGATGAAGGCCCAAAAGGCATGGTAGAACAGGTTTTACAGTTGTATGTACTGGAGGTGGTTTCAGAACAGATTGTTTTCCCTAGGGTGAATCACAGAATGATTTGAGTTGACAGGAGCCTTAAAAATCTAGTCCCAATCCCCCTGCCATGGGCAGGGACACCTCCCACTAGACCAGGTTGCTTAAAGCACTGTTGAATCTGACCGTGGATGCTTCCAGGGATGGGGTAAATACCACCTCTCTGGGCACCCTGTTCCAGTGTCTCACCACCCTCGTAATGTAGAGTTTCTTCTTCATGTGTCAAATAAATCTACCCTCTTCCAGTTTAAAGCCACCCTTTATCATACCCCTACATGCCCTTGTAGAAGGTCCTTCTCCAGCTTTCCTGTAGGCCTTTTTTAGGAACTGGAAGACTGCTATAAGGTCTCCCTGGAGCCTTTTCCACACCGAATAACTCCCATTGTCTCAGCCTTTCTTCATAGGAGAGGTGCTCCATCTCTATTGGTCTACGACAACCTGTTTCAAATAAACACAGTATCTTTTTTTTATAAGCCTTAAAGCAAATTTTATTGGTTTGTTTTTTTTTTTTTTTATCAGTAGTAGTATTAATTAGACATTAATGATTAAATGCAGTTCACAAAGCTGGAGCAAACTTTGTATCATGCTAAAAAACCTGGACATTTGCTCCAAGCCAGTTTCAGTTCTGAAAACTGCACCTTTGATAGCAATCTCCTTGTCTGATAAAAGATGTTAGGTCACACATAAGGCCAAAAAACTCATGGCAAAGAGCTTGGTGTATGGCAAGTAAAACTGCAGAAGGCAGGTATTTAAGGAGAGAGAAGGATTCTGAGAAGAAACAGACATGGCTAAGGATCCTGTAATTAAGGAAATAAGAGAAGTTTTAATAGAATTGTTCTAGTTGTCATGTAATAAGATGCGCTACTTTGATTTGATAAAACAGGAAAAGTGTTAGTCGTGTGGATTTCATGTGCCTCTACTCCGTTTTTTAGAGTTTACACAGAAGAGTGATTAAAAATAGCTGATTTTCTAGTATTCTCTCTTGCTTACCCACTAAGCTACTAAATCATGTCTTGTAGCACCTCGTCCAGACGTCCTTTCTTCTGCAAGATGAACTTAGTAGTATTTTGAACTCTCTGATGGATGCCTTTGCATCCCCACTGGCAGCTGAGTGGGTTCCTTGTTGGTTGTGTCAGTGCTATGGGAGAGCAGATGTGCCTCCTGCGTGCTGGTGGGTGCCCAAGCTATATCCTTGTTCTGGGGATGAGACCTAAAGCTTACTGCTGTTTTCCTTCTCTTCTCTATAGCTTTCTGGTTTCTCCTGAGAGAGAAACTTGTTGAGAGAGATCTTACAATACCAAAAAAAGGACTGTGAGAAGTTTAAAGAGATCAGAGGAGACTGAGTGGATTAACAACATTCAGCTCTGATAGGTGCATGTAATCAGGTTGGAAGGAAAAATGCTTAAGTTGCACTTTTCTTTTTTTTTTTTTAGCTTTTCCAAGTTTAGTATGTGCACTTTGGCATGAACTGTAAAAAGTGGAAGACCATGTTTGTAAAATCAGCTCTTAAAATTAGCTCTTCTACACAAGAGGAATGTGATGAAGCACCATGTAAAAAAGTATGTTGAATTTTTTGTTCTTAATTTACATTAGCAGTACAACTTCATCTGGAATGACTTTCGCTTGCTGATCAAGTCATTAAAGAATTCCCACAGGTGTAGAATTGGAAGAGCAGAGAATGCGTGGAAGGGCTAAGAGAAAACTCACCCAGAGAGATTGCAGTACAATGGGATGCAATAAAATATCCAGCCAAAAGGATAGCAACTGAATTGAAAATTCAAAATGGAAATTCAGAAGGCAATACTTTTTGTTACGTGCCCTAGCTACGGTGTGGAAGCAATTTCTTTAGTAAACTGCTGAGGGTGAGGCAGTATGGCTGAAGAGTGGGATACTGATAGGAAGACCGTTTGGAGCTGTAGGTAACTGCTGCGCTTCATAACGGATGTGAGTGTTGACCAGCTAGTAAGAGAGGTAAAAGGGATACTAAAATAAAATATGTGGATGTGTTTGGTAAAAGACAGCTGCCTCACTGCTCTCCACTGTCCATGCACAAGAGGCATAGGATGCGGTTGCTGTACCTGCCTTGTATCTATCATCTGTAAGGGAAAGAGCTTGACGGCTGCTCGGGGGACCTGCCAGCGAAGCAACTTCGAGATTCGACTTGTGTGCGCCGCGGCCCGCGTTTCCCCCGGGGGAAGCAGCGCTGAGCACCGCCCCGCCCGCCCTTCCCCCCGTCCGGGGCTGCGGGGACACCTCCCCCGCTTTCGGTTTCACTTCCAGCCGTGGCGGGTAAGGCTGCGCGAAACGAAACTGGGGCGGCGCCTGCTCGTCCCTCTTCTGCGTCGCGCCGCCCCGCCGGCCGCCGGAGTTCCTGGGGGTCCCTGGGCNGGGGGGTGTGGGGGGTGAGATCCCGGGTGGGTGGGTGAGATCTCTCCAGTGCCGCCGAGGCGGTCTGGCCGCTGTCTGCCGGCAGCCTGGGTTCGTCTTCGGTAGGTGTCACTGAGCCTGACAGTCCTAGCGGTTTGAAAGGAGATTTTAAAATGCCTCTGAAGGAATCGATTCTAATTCTGCTTGGAGAAACGGTACGGGGTGTGTTCTCCCCCCCTCCCCCAGTTTTCAGTGAATGATTCAGCCTTTTACTGCCTAGAAATCTGCTAAGAAATCTTCTGTGATTACTAAATTCTTTGCTCTGCTTTCTAAATCTGTTTTACCAAGCAATAAGTTTTCAAAACCAGTTGAAGATCAAACAGTTGAATCAGAAATTGGAATGATTGATCAGTTTTCTATGTCATATCACAGCAGTGGCCTGCCAGGATTAGGGGCCATCTCTGTAGTAGGCCTGGATGCACAGACATAACTTTGAATACTGCTTTGCAGAACCTTTTTGAGATTGTGTCAAAATGGAACGTGAGTGTATGGACAGGATCAACAATTACTGTCAAAAGAATAAATATACACTGCATTATGTCGAGACTGGAAGGACTGGCCCATCTCATGATCCCGAGTAAGTTGACTGTGCATGTCAATACACGTCATGGACTGACTAAAGTTTGCAGCCATAAAAGTTGATTTGCTGATAGTGGTGTGTATGTGGCACAGAGCTGGCTGAAACGACAAATTGAGTAGCAGGTGGGTGGGGAGGATGTTGTGATAGAGTATGAGGCAAAACCCAATTTTAGAGTTGATAACCCTTTTTTGAAAAGCAACAGCGATGCACATGGTATTTACTGTAAGTATGTTATGGATCTGTCATGAAATCTCACAGGAGGTGATAATCCTTGCTCAGGTTGCAGCAAGTATTTCCATTTATGATGTAAGCAAATTTAAGTGCTTTGATTTGTATTTAGTTTTACAAGGCATGGAAATGATTTGCGCTTTATGTTGTAAATTTCTAACCATAAAGGTTGAGTGTATGTTAATTGATTTGGTACTAGCATGTTTTATATGTAGCTAATTGTTACAAGAGAAGGATCTTTTGCTTAAACTGTTTCGAGTTTACTTTTAAAGACAATTACAGGTGATGAAATCTGTTTTACTTTTTAACACAAATGTGCTGTTTTGCTATTTTTTTCCCTTGCCAGAGATCATAGATATTCAGGGTCTATGATTTTTCCTTGTGTGATATTTTTTTTTAAATTTTTGATAGTTTGAATGAAGGGAAGCTTTGTGCTAATAATCAGTATGTTTCTTTTAGGCTACAATCTTCCACCTTGCCAGCCAGCACTGTCTGTGCTGACTTATTGTTAGGCCTGACCATAGTCCCAGAATAAAATACTAAGTCTCAAATGTTAATAACTTATCTTATTTTTTCCCCCATGTGTCTCATGTAATTCAAAAAAATAACTCGTATTGCAGTAATGGCCACAGCTGTGGTCACAATCTACATCTTCAAGCTTCAAAAGTGATTTCAAATTTACTCATTTATCCTATTTATTGCACTTTTTTTTTTTTTTAAATGTCTGCTCTGTTACATTTACAATAATAATTCAACCCATTCTCTTGTATCTGTAAGTGACGTGAGGTGTGACAGCGGTATCTAGGAAAATCCTGGTTAACCTAGGCTGTTCCAGGGAGTAAAATGTACCAGAACAGCATCTGGCTGTAAATCTCCTTTGGTGCCTATGTGGTCCTTTAAGATCTCTCATTAAGCCTTGCTTACACCATGACTGTAAGCACTATGCTGCATCAGAATTGTTTTCCACCCAAAAATGTCATTAAAGGGAAGTGGAGAGTGAAGTTGGAATAGTGAAAAAAGTGAATTCCTGAAGTCATTCTGCCATTTGAGACAAATTGTCCCCCAGAGAAACTTATGGTGTTATCCCTAGACTGTTTCTTTGTGTGAATCTATCTTGTTGACTGGAAGCTTGTGTATCTATATGCTCTGCTGCAATCTGAAGTATGGGTGTACCCTGAGGTTATAATAACGGTCACTTTAATTTAATGCAAGTCTCTGCTGCCAGAAGTAAAAATCTAGTTGTTATTTTCTCTTCCGTTGCCTTTTGTGCAGGACCAGTCAGATCTGGGTAAGAACTGATTTGGCTGAAAACCAGCCATTCTTTATGAGGTCACTGTGGTGTGGGTTGGGCCAAGTCAGCAGCAAAACCCTCAGCCAGCCGCTCAACTCACCCCTTGTGGGACTGGGGAGAGAATCAGAATGAGAGGGAGGAAACTGGATTTTGGTAAAGACTACTGAGCAAAGCAAAGCTGTATGTGCAGCCAAAGCAAAATAAGGAATGTACCAACTTCTTCCCACTGGCAGGCAGATGTTTACTCATTTCTAGGAAAGCAAGGCTTCATCATGCATGATAGTTACTTTGGAAGACAAACATTTTAACTCAAGGTTCTTCCTCTTCTTCCCCCAGCTTTTATTTCTGAATGCAATGCCATACAGCATGGAATATCCCCCTGGCCAGTTGCCCTGTCCCTTCCCAGCTTCCTAGACACCCCAGCCTACTTGCTGGGTCGGGGGGGGCAGCGTGGCGAAAAGAAGAAAAGGCTTTGATGCTGTGCAAACACTGCTCAGCAGTAGGTAAAACATTGCTGTGGTTTAGTCCCAAGTCTGCAACATTGCACCGTACCAGCTGCTCTGAAGAAAGTTAACTGCATCCCAGCCAGACCCAATCCAGTCAGCCCTGAGCTGCAACAGCTCCCAGTTCAGACTCCCAGAGTTGCTGCGTGGGAAGCAATGCACCAGATGTGTTTTTTGCACTTATTAGATAGTGTAGGTAGCAGTGTTTCAAAGATGAGTGTAATGTTATGCCTGGATCCATGAAATCAAGATTTGCTAATCTTTCCTGTCCGTACAGTTTTGCAGCGCTGAGATGTGTCCTCTTGTTGGGATTTCACAACTTTGCCAGTCATAATGCTGACCTCATGCATCCTTTTGCTTTTAAAAACTTAAATAATTTTGCTTTTAAAAAGCAGTTAAGCATTTTAAAATACTTCAGAACAGATAAAGTACATGCATTTGTGACTAGGGAGGAAACATTTTAAAATATTTCAACTAAAGAATTATGATATGATAGATATAATAGATATTAGATATAGTAAAAACACATTCATACTTCAATACCTTCACATAGTGCTTTGTAGATAATGAAAAGAAAGTTGAATCTAAAAACGTTAAGTACATATGAGACAAAATGTAACAATGTTTTAGAATAGTTTTCTTCGTTGCAGGTTCACAGTTGTGGTTAAAATAGATGATGTAAGGTATGGTAAAGGCACTGGTAAAAATAAGAAGGAAGCAAAAGCAGCAGCAGCAAAAATAACTTGGGAAATGATTAGGAATCAGGTGAGTAAACTATGATTTCTTTTTTTCTTTTTTGCTAGTTCAGGTTGAAGATGAATCTCTAAAATTAGCCAATAAAACACCTTTTAATTCAGAAGAGCTTCTAATTATTTAAGTTGTCTGTGTTCTGTCTTAATTCAGTGCTTTTCTACTTTTTACCACTAAAGTCTTTTCTTTGTTGTTCTACTACAAGGTCGCTACTTAATATTGAGAGTATTTCCTCCTCTGCTTGAAGAAATCTATTTGGCTTTGTTAAGCTGCCTTAGTATGTCCTGAGTGGACAGTGTTCCTTTGTTGTCTTGACAACTGTTCAGTAACTTGATGTCTTCAAAACAGTTGCAGGACATTATTCAGTGTGTCTGTTGCCACTCTGCTTATAAAATCGCTTGCTTTCACTTGCTCTGATTCATCTTTGTCATTCTCTTTGTCACTAAATGCTTTATGGTATAGCAGATTCTATGCTCTTGATTTAGTTCAGGTTTGAATTTTGCTCCTTTATTTTCTGTCATGTGCTTTGTGGTAGCCATTCTTTATTTTTCTTTTGGACTCAGAATGCTTCTTAGCACCTTTTGAGTGAAATCTTTCCTTACCTGTTCTCATGTGTTTTTACTGTATCACCATCATTACTTTAACAGAATTGCTGCATATATTTTCAATGCTTCCTAATCACGAGACAGCTGAAAAATCCTGCTTTCCCCTCTTGTGTATGCACTGAAGCATTTGTAGCCCTTGCTAAATGGCACTGTCAGCAGCATCCTGCTGCCATCCCTTCTCTTGGCTCTGGTTGGGCTGTGAGAAAATTCAGAAGGCAACATTTGCTTTTTTTTCTTATTTTTAATACAACATTTCATAGCTCGTACCCTGTCTTTTCTTAAAAGAAGTGGGAGGAGGCATGGTGATAGGCTGTTAAAGTCACTGGCCCAGTACTTAGAAAACTGATTTTACATTTCTTTGGAAATTGAAAATGCAATAATTCTGGGTTGGGATGTCTGCCCTTTGCCACAATGGACCCCATTAATGTAAACTTGGGATTTCTTAAAAATATTTTGAAATGCTGACAAACCTTGCAGCTAGATTAGATTGCATGCACTGTTTATGTTAATGTATTTATTAAACTCAAGTTTTTAAGATGTCTGTTTTGTTTGGTTTATAGTCACAGAGTCCTTCAACTATGCAAGCTGCAGAATCGACTACAAGTCCAGTGACCTTAATACCTGCACTACCCAATGACTATATCAGCCAACTAAATATGTATGCACAAGGGACGTCACAAAAAGTTGATTATTCTATCCGAAACTGTACCGGAGCTTCTCATGCTCCCATGTAAGATGTACTTTGTCTTGGTACTCACTTTTAATGCTTCTTTGTCTTTACTAACACTACCATTACTTACGCTAGGCAGTATTAGATAAATCTTTAGAAATGCAAGAAGAATTTGGAGGGAGCCTGGAGAGAATCCAGTGGAGCGCCATTAAGATGGTTAAGGAGTTGGAGGAGAGTCATAGGAAGAGAGGCTAAAAGCAGTGAGGTTTTTTGGTGGGAGAAGAGATGGCATGATTATAAAATGGTAGTTGGTGTTGGCAAATTGTCAGTTATTTTGGTGGCAGCTCTGGCACTTTTGTGGACCTCTCTCGGCATGTGTTTTGGAGGACTCTAGGAACCAAGTGTCCAGGAGACGCTGTTTGTATCCCCTCTTGTATGTATTGCAGTCAGTGAGTTGTTGAAATGTTCCAGTTCATAACAGCCAAGAGATTATAAATAATATCTACATATTTTAACTCGCCTGTCAATATCTGCTGGAAAACTCCTCTCTTCCCTTCCAAAATAAGCCATGTTAAAAGCTAAATTGTAGACGCTTTGTTCTTGTGGGTTCGTGTGATATGACTCTGTAAGTTCAACCCTAAAAAGTGCTAAATATTGACTCTCTGAAAATTAGTTGTCTTGAAGGCATGTCAAATTAGTTATCTACCATTATTAATTGCACTAAATGTATATTAGAAATACTGTCCTGAAAATGTATGTTTTATATTTCCATTCTATAATGTCAATTGACTGTAGACTTTAAAATAATTTAACTAAGACTTGTCATATGGGATCTAAGACTTTTTTTCTCTGTTGTATTTTACAGACATTCTTTTAGCTGTACAATTAGTGGTGTTTTGTATGGAATTGGCAGTGGAAGTTCTGCAGCTGCTGCAAAACAAGCTGCTGCAAAACAAGCACTTGTGAAGCTGCAAAATGAAGGCGCTCTGATGGTATGTGCTAAATTTAGCTGTAAGACATAGGTTTAGTATTTGTAGCTTTATGAACAGATTTCCTCATTGTATTTAAAAGCATATTCAATGGATTCCACTTGAGAGGGACACAACCCATATTTTGGTGGATTGATTGGGCTACAGGATTCTGTTGGTAAAATTCCTGTTGTATTTCTGTATTCAGTTGCTGAATTAAAAAACCTCTTAGTTGATATCTCTGTGTATTTCAGAATATGATCTGATACTTTATCACTGAAGGATCCACGTCTATTAAAAATTTCTGGATCCTGATATATTCTGATATACTGTTTGTCTCCTGTGTTGAAGTGTTGTTAAGCTGACTGGCTATGAACATAAATCTTATCCTGCCTTCTGTTGGATTAAAAATCTATTGTGAAATGTGAGAAAGGTGAAAAGCAAGAGTGAGAATCCACAGCACTTGACTTCTGTAGCATTCCATAACAGCCTCTAAAGAAGCAATTGCTAACACCATCCTCTGGAGAGCAGAGCTGTCATCTTCATGTTGGCAGTGGTATTACAACACCTGCACAAAATTGTCAGGATTCTAGTAGTGATCCAAACTCAGTTCTGAAATGCACAGAACAGTGTATATGAACTAACTTAAATGAAGTGTAGTTTAAAGGGAAGAAAGGCAGTACAAGGAGGAGAGAAATCCTTTTTACTTTTAAGTACTTTTTTCACAATTTGGCTGTTTCCGGTGAATTTTAAATGTTTCTTTTCTTGTTGTTTTTAAGCTAACCAAGTAATTAAGGGCCTATTATAGCTCTAGGATCCTTCGTTAATATTTTGCTGGGTTGTCAGCTCATGGGTCTTTGCATTTTCATCAAACTCTGAAATTTACTACCTCAAGGTAGCAATTACTCTAGATTTGGGGTGGGTTGTTTTGCTTTGGCTTTAATTTTTAATTCTCAGTGATGTCTGTGTAGCAATCAAATCTAACTAGGAAGAAGCAGTAAAGGCCTAGTACTCCTGAATTCCAAAAAATAGGGTTGGTTTGTTGGCTATCACTGAAACATAAACCTTTAAGCTGTTTTTACTTTTTGTCAGGTTATGGTCTGTAACAATTGCAGATACTGCTTTTAACGTTACATTTACGTTCTTATGACATGGGGATATAATAGGGAGGAAAGAACCTCTACTAAGCATTTAGGATTAATGTTTTTAGTTGACCCCGATTTAGTAATCCAGGTTTTGCAGAGTTTTCATACTGAAGACTTGAGTGTCTTTTTGTACAGACTCACGTTTTCAGTTCTGCTGAAGCCTTTGGATATATACCAAAGCCTCGTTTTCCACGGAGAACATTGCATATGCAGTAAACATTTGCTTTTAGTAACTGTTACTCTTAACCAGATTTTCAATAGATCCCAGACTGTACTTCTGTGAATGTGTCTATATATTCTCAATAGGAGTGGGAAAATGCTCCCAGTGAGAGGGCCCTGTGTTTCACTCCTCTGGGTGAAATTTAGGCAGATGCCTTTATTTTGCAGGGCTTTGAATGTTCAGTGCAGTTAGTGACTTCTGTTCAGGACCCTGTAATCTTCCCTCCCTCCCTCTTTGAATGTCATCTTTTGCACTAAGGATTTTTTTTTAATGTGATTTTTTAACCATTCTTGTTTTTTCTTTTTTCAGATTGCAAATGAAAAATCTAGCAGCAGTTCTACACTTAGTGAACACAGTAGTTCCTCTGAAGTGCCAACTCAGTCTGACTCAGGGTAAATTGAGTTCACTGATAATGTGATAACAAAATGTATTTACAATCCTTAGAGGATCATGTAATCTCGTTGGAAATAAAATCCAACATAGTTTCTTTATTGCAGTATAAAGTCACTTGATTTGAGCTTGTATTTCATTAGACTTCAGAGCAAAATATATTATATTTATGCAACTCTATGTGAGTCTTTACAAGTTTGCTTGTAATAATTTTAGAGCTTTCTGGTATATTTGTATTTTGCCATGAGTACTTCTTTCAGAAGCATTTTTACTGTGATGTAAATGGATTAAACTATTAACACTTATTTTCCTGTTATGGCACTCTTGTCAACTCAGTGTAGTTCAATTTTGGTACTTTCCTGTGCTCCGTATCCTGCTTTCATCTCTTTTTTTTTTTTTTAAACTTTTTTTCATTCTCCATAGATCTTCATTTCCACCAAAGGGAAAATTTCTTTAACCAAAGGAAATGAACATGCATAATGTTTCATTTGTGATATGGGAACCTCAGATCAAGGCTTTTGTGTCCAGCGGTCAATTTGACTTGTAGTGCCATGACCACTTCTTTATGTTCTTTGTACAATTGTAAAGCAGGCTGATAGGTACAACGCTAGAGGTGGCTGCACTGCCTTGAAATAGACATCTGTATTTAACCTATTTAACTGAAGGATACACTAGAATGTACATCATATAGACATCTAGGTATCACATTATCCTTTCAAAGAAATAGAGAAATAGATTTAAAATGTTACTGCTTTAATGGTTTTCCAGCATAAAGGTCTGTAGTTTAAATCAGTCGTGATTATTAATGCTTTTTCGAGTTATTGCTTTCAAAAACTGTGCATTTCTACGCTTTTTCATGTGGCAAACATTTTATATGTGATTGTGTTGCTTTCACCTAAAACTAGTCTATTATTTTTCAATAACAGTAGTATTTGCTTTGAAGACCTAGCGGAAGAGTTGGTAGAAAAAGTGAAAGACATGGCAGTAGGTGAAAAGCCTTCACCTTTTCAGGTATAGTACAGAAATGGTCTTCCTCATTATTACATTTTAGACACTGCATAGAGCAAGCTTCTTGACAGAGTGTAGCATCAATTTGTTCCTTTATCAACTAATGACTAGAAAACACATGCATTTTTCCCAAGAATATGCAGTACCTACTGTCAGTTGTAGTCATTGCTGTACTGTGGACCCAGTTTGTGTACTGATGACCAAATGGGCAGTACTCCCAAGAAAGGGGATGAATCTAAGCTCACGTTTTTCCGTGGAAGAATCATAGAATCATAGAA
>VZTM01040691.1:33551-49395 GCA_013400555.1 Jacana jacana | reverse complement strand
AGGCTCCCTGCATCTTCCTCAGGCATCCCGGCCTCTGCTCTGCAACCAGCTCCCACCTCTCCTCACAGCTCTTCCCTGTGTTCTTTATCTCTCAGTGGACCAGGAAGCCTACTGTGTGTCAGCACTGCTCTCCTGATAGCAGTGGACTTTTGGCATGGTGGCATGGGGACCTGTGAGGTACTTAGCATGATTCTCTGCCTTCTCCCTGCCTGGGTAGGGCCAGCCCTGTCAGATTGGAGTTCCCATGGAGGAAGGAGAGAGCACTCTCTCTAGGTTACACAGGCTGGGGTTGCATATTGCATGGGCCCACTCATCTCCTCTGTCTTTACCTCGTCATGGACTGCTTCACCCACCATAGCGTCCCCTAGTACACACCAAGTGGCTGCTATTCATCTCTACCCTCAGAAGTTGCATGAGCATCCAGGACACTGCAACTGCTCCTTCTGGGGTGGCCTGTGAATCTCAGTGATTCCTGTGGGATGAGCCAGTTTCCCGGATCCTGCCAACTTGTGATGAGAAGGAAAGATTGAGTCTTTCTGTGTACTCTCTCCCTGCCATGCAGTCTGAGGCAGGTGGCAGCCCCTGATGTGGAGGTTGTGTTCAGGACATGGGGTTTGGTAACCCTCTCGGCAGATGTCCCCACCACAGCTCCTCTACTTGCCACAGCCACTCCACCTAGTCTTGTTGTCTGTCCTTGCCCAGGCACCCGCACTGCTCGAGGCACTCTTGCCCAGTGTTTTGGGTGTCCCTGCCCAGGTGTTGGTAGTGGTGGGACTGCTGAGGAAGCCTCTCTGGGTAGAGGTCAGGGATGCCCTGTACCTGGCACAGCTATCCCAGCCAGCTCCAGCAGACTTGTTGCAGCTGAGCACATCCTTCCTGGGGCAAAATGTGGCCCAGGGATCAGTAATGGGTCCACTCCCTTTTAACACATTCACTAATGATCTGGATGACGGGGCAGAGTGTGCTCTCCTCAAGTTTGCTGGTGACATAAAACTGGAAGGAGTGGCTTATGCACTAGATGTTGTGATCCCCTCCAGAGTGATCTCAACGGGCAGGAGAAATGGGCTGACAGAAACCTCATTAAGTTCATCAAGCAGTAAAGGGCACTTGAGGGGGAAACAACCCCATGTACCAGGACAAGCTGGTGTTCATGTTCATGTTCAACACCGAGTTGAACGTGAGCCAGCAATGCTGACAAAGTTGGAGAATGGTGCCCTGCACTGCAACAGGAGGAAAACTGCCAGCAGGTTGAAGGAGGTGATCCTTGCCCTCTCTGCAGCACTGGTGAGGTCACAAATGGAGTTCTTCTGGGCTCCCCCTTAAAAGAGGGACATAGATATACTGGAGTCCAGCAAAGGGCCAGTAAGATGTTAAAGGACTGCAGCATCTCTCATATGAGGAAAAGCTGAAATAACTGGGACTGTTCAGCATAGGGAAGAGAAGGCTCAGGGAGGATCTTGTCAACATCTATAAATTCCTGTCATGTTTTAATTCTAGCTGGCAACTAGGACCATGCAGCTACTTGCTCACTTCTTCCCTGCCCCAGTGGGATGGGAAGAAGAATTGAAANTGACGGGGCAGAGTGTGCTCTCCTCAAGTTTGCTGGTGACATAAAACTGGAAGGAGTGGCTTATGCACTAGATGTTGTGATCCCCTCCAGAGTGATCTCAACGGGCAGGAGAAATGGGCTGACAGAAACCTCATTAAGTTCATCAAGCAGTAAAGGGCACTTGAGGGGGAAACAACCCCATGTACCAGGACAAGCTGGTGTTCATGTTCATGTTCAACACCGAGTTGAACGTGAGCCAGCAATGCTGACAAAGTTGGAGAATGGTGCCCTGCACTGCAACAGGAGGAAAACTGCCAGCAGGTTGAAGGAGGTGATCCTTGCCCTCTCTGCAGCACTGGTGAGGTCACAAATGGAGTTCTTCTGGGCTCCCCCTTAAAAGAGGGACATAGATATACTGGAGTCCAGCAAAGGGCCAGTAAGATGTTAAAGGACTGCAGCATCTCTCATATGAGGAAAAGCTGAAATAACTGGGACTGTTCAGCATAGGGAAGAGAAGGCTCAGGGAGGATCTTGTCAACATCTATAAATTCCTGTCATGTTTTAATTCTAGCTGGCAACTAGGACCATGCAGCTACTTGCTCACTTCTTCCCTGCCCCAGTGGGATGGGAAGAAGAATTGAAAAAATATGGAAAAACCATGGATTGAGATAAAGACAGTTTAATAGGCAGAGCAAAAGCCACGCACACAAGCAAAGCAAAACCAGGATTTCATTCACCACTTCCCATCAGCAGGCAAGGATTCAGCCATCTCCAGGAAAGTGGAGCTCCATCATGTGTAACAGTTTCTTGTGAAGAAAAATGCCATACCTCCCAGTGTTGTCCCTGCCCACACCTTCCTTCTTCCCCCAGGTTCAAACACTGAGCATGACTATCATGTGTCATACAAATATTCCCTTGGTCGGCTGGGGTCAGCTGTTCCAGTTGTATCTCCTCCCAACTTTTCGTGGACCATCAGCCTACTTGCCAGTCAGGTGGGTGTGAGAAGCAGGAAAGGCCCCGACTGACAACTAAAACCACCAGTGTGCTATTAATACTGTTCTCAATCCCAAATCCAAAACACAGCACTACACCAGCCAACAGCAAGAATCTCAACTCTATCTCAGATAAACCATGACAATTCCATAATGATCTCTACCTGTTTCTGGCCACCGTGTCCTACTTCCATGATGCCCTCTCTGACCTAATGGCGCTGCTCCTGGCACATGTCTGGCCTTAGCATGAGCTGTGTGTTAGCCAAAACCAGAGTGGGAGCTGAGTGAACACTCACACAATGAGCACAGTTGGGGGGGGGGGGGGGGAAAAAGGGAAAAAANGAGAAAAAAAAAAAGAAAAAAAAAAAAAAAAAAGAAAAAGGAAAAAAAAAAAAAAAAAGGAGGCTCCTCCTGATCATCAGGAAACACTTTTTTTGACAGTGAGAGTGACCAAGCCAAGCCCTGGCAACTTCTGGGAGCTATTCAAAAGCTGTCTGAACAGGGCCCTGGGCAGCTGGTTCCGAGTGACCCTGTTTGAGATAGGGGATCGGACCAGATGACCTCCAGAGGTGCCTGCCAGCCTCAGCCTTCCTGTGGCTCTGTGATGTACAGAGGACATGGGGGACAGGGGGGTGAGGCGGCGACACACGACACAGAAAAAAATGGGAAGGAAGGGGAAGGAAATAAAAGGAACACTGCAAACAGGTCACTCCAATCCCTCAATTTTATTAGTCCTCCTTCTTCCAGAGGGCAGCCAGGCAGCTGGGCTCCGAGACGGTTGTAGCTCCCGTACAGTTGGACCTATCTGATTCTAAGAAACTTCTCTCCCCGTTCGGATGGATGTAGCCCAGCAGTTACCGCCGCCGCGCCTCCCTCAAAACACGGGCTGGAACCTTCGCCCCCGTCTCGTCTCTCGGGACAGCTGGGCTCCGCCGCTCGGGACTGGAAATCACACCCTTTCCTCCCCGNGGCGGCGCGGAGTCCTGCCTGGGTTATGCCGGCTGCAACTTCCTACGGCAGCGCCTGGTGCTCGCCACCCTCAGCGGGCGGCCGCTGAAAATCCGCAAGATCCGCGCCAAGGAGGAGGACCCCGGGCTCCGCGGTGAGCGGCGGGCACCGGCGGTAGCGAGGCCGCGGGGGCAGGGGGCGCGGTGGGTGGGTGTGGGGGTGTGCCTGTCACCCCGGTGGTGGATGGCCCGGGTCGCTTCGCTGCCCGGAGCGGGGGGCCTTTCGGATCAGGGAGGAGGTGCCACGCGTGGGGCTGACCCCCTCGCCGGGTCCTGCGGGAGGTGCGCTGGAAGCTGGCCCGCGTCCCCATAAAAAGTGGACTTTTCCGTCAAAAGAAGTGGTGGAATGTGGGGGAGCTCCGGCTCCTGTTTCTGTGCGGGGAGCCCAGGCTCCCGCAGCGGTAACGGGTCGGGCTTCGCCCTTTGGTTGGTTTTGTTTAAATCTGGGTTTCGCCCAAACAGCGTTAAAGGTGAGAGAGGTGAAATCGATGTATGCCTCGGTTCTGAGAGCAGCCGGCCCTGTCGGCTCCTCTGGGGGAGACTTTGCTTAGGGGGTACCTGCTTCATCCCTGGAGGGGGGGAGCTCGGGTGTCCCTAGTTGAAGCCTCTCGGGTAACTGAAGTAAGAAGACAGTAGGATAGAGATGGAGGAGGAACCGCTGCTGTGGTGTTGGTTTGGGGGTAAAGGTGTGAGGTCTGGGCAAGGTGTGAAGCAGGGCTAGGACCAGTGTAGGTGCTGCTGCAGGAGGCTTCAGCTCATAGAGAGAAATTCTCTCCAACTGTCAATGAACTCTCATGTGCTTGACTTGACACGTGCTATCATCCCGAGCATTTATCACTACCGTGGGATGTATGCTGTCAATAAAGTTTGTTGGTTTTGCCACGAGATGTTCAAATTGCCTTTCTTTTGTTCAAGTATGGGTTAAATGTAAACTGGGGCTGTAACAGAAAAGTAGCAACAACAAACCCCAATTCCTGTTGTTGCTACAGCCTGCAGTTCTCTCTGCTTTTGGTGACTGGAACTTTTGCAATGAAAACTTGCCTACAGACCTGTTTGCCAGGAGAGAAACATACATACACAAGGGTGCACTCTTGCTCTGGAAGAGGCTCCGGAGCTTTGAAGTGTAGAAATCATCATAACAGAAAGCAGAGCCAGCGCTGTGTGACTAGATGCAAATATTAACAAACTGTAATTTCTGCAGGTAGCTTTTTGGTTTAAGTTTCTATGCACCCTAGAAGGTTATAGAGAAAGCAAAACATGGTTCCTGTTTAAGAAGTAACATGGTGTCATTGCTCAAGAGGTTCTGCAGCCTACCGACTGTTATGCAGCTGCTGTCAGCCCTTAAAAATACCTGGGTTTTCAACTCTGCATATGTTCACATAGCTTCTTAGATACCAAGTCTGTACCAGCTTTGGAGACTTAAATACTACAATACCAGAATATTCCCCCATCCCCACCCTTTTTGGGCGGTGGTTTTGTTTGGTGGGTTGTTTTTTGTTGTTGTTAAATACACTTGTCCTTTTCTGTGTCTCTGCGTGAGAGTGCACACAAACAAAAGAAACCGTGGAATTAGTTCCACATGAACTTCCTTACACAATAAGGAAGAAAGGAGGTCATGGGGACCTCCTCTAGCCTTTGTTGTATCAATGACAGTTTTGGAAATGGGAAATACGAAAGTCTGCAGGTAGCTAATTGTGTCTGTGGAACAGCTGTGCAGCAGCACCACTTCTTAAATATACGGGATCCTGTTTGCTAGGATTTGTATGTTTTACTTGATACTGAGCAAAATCTGAGTTGTCAAAGGTTTTATCTTGGGCTTGATTGGTCCCTCAGGCCACAGTGGTCAGAAGTGTCAACTTGTATCACTCGCTGTGTGCCCGGGAGGAGCTTGGCTAGTCCAGCGGCTGCATCTGCGGGCATCTCAATTAATGTAAGGTTTGATATCTCTGTTTCTACAGGGGATTGTCTTTTCTTGTGTGGTAGAATTATACCACGGCAAGTTGAAGAGTGAGGGTAGACTTACTGTTTGTGAGAGGCAGGAAAGGGAAAACATAAAAGTATGATGTTGAAGTTTCATATTTTTTCCAGGAATAAATTTAAGGAGCTTTAAAATTCTGTCTTTGCTCTGCTCCTCAGATTTTGAAGCAAGCTTTATTCGCCTGATTGACAAAGTGACCAATGGCTCTCACATTGAAATAAACCAAACAGGTGAGATCTGTTTTCTCTCTTCTTCCTCTGTTCTGGTCTTCCGGGCTGTATCAGCTGGTGCCGTGAAATCAAATTTTGGCTTGACAGAGGTAAGGCTTCAGATAGTATTGACTGAGAAGACTAGAAATAACCAACCTGGGAAGTTTTGTTGTAATTGACTGCATGCAAGATGGGTGCTCCACCATAACTCTCTCCACCAGGGAGTTAAGCAAACTGTATTGCTCAAGAATTAAAATTAGTGTTTTTTGGTATGCAGGATTTTGGAGTGGGGGAGGATACTCCTGAATCAGAACAAGTTTCTGTTGCCTTCTACATAGGCAAACTTCTGAGCAGGACTGTTTGTCGAGTGATGCTCAGAAAAGGGCTTGGTTTGAGTGAGAAGCATCCCACGTGAAAATCATGTCTGGTTCGTTGTCCTTTTTTTTCCTGTTGTTTGTTTGGGGTTTTTCCCCTGCAGATTTTAAGGATTCTGGTTGGTTAGCAAAGCAGAGGAACTACCACCAGATATGCCAAGACAGCAACAACTTGGTCATCTGCAGAAGATTTATCTGCTGTGGAGGATGGTAATTGCTTGAATTGGCATTTTGGGGTTTGCGAAGAGTTCCTTGATTTTGGGAGAGGAGTGGAAAGGAGAAATGTGCAGGACAGAAAGACAGATACTCGTGTGTTGGCCCATTTATTAACTGTGGACATAGGAAACAGCGTGCTGGAAGCATTACCTTCTTTCATAGGTCCTTCTGTCTCGGATGTGCCTGTATAAATGGCTGCAGAGTGTCTTTATGTTGCAGCAACAGCCAGTGTGCTGGCAGCGCTCTGAATCGGTTTCCTCTGCTCGCACCTTCCCCAGGTACTAGCTTGTATTATCAGCCTGGTCTTCTGTATGGAGGCTCTGTGGAACATGACTGCAGTCCCAGTCGCAGTATCGGCTACTATTTGGAAAGTCTGCTCTGCTTGGCACCTTTCATGAAACATCCATTGAAGATTGTCCTGAGGGGAGTAACAAATGATCAAGTAGATCCTTCGGTAAGTAATAAAATGGAAGTACCAGAGGAGGATTTTTTTTATTTTTTTTTTTCCAAAAAAAGCCCAAAGAAAACTAAAAAATATTAGGAAGAAGTCTCTGAAATGTGCTGCATTTCTGTCATCTCTCACATCCAGAAGTATCCAGTGCTATTGGATCTGCTAGCAAACAATCTCTCTCAATCAAACAAGTCTCTGCTTTTCTGCATCACACCCCAAACTGCAATTTGTAATCCACCTTTTTTCTTTCAGTTCTGTACTGCCTCAGTCTTCTCTGGAAGTTCCCTGTAAATGCACTGCGGGCCCCTCTCCTGTTCTTAGAAATCAGATGGGTTGTTTCTCCCACCCCACATAGGTGTTTACTATAAAAGAGGAAAAATTGCGTGTGACAAAACTGCGTGCAATTTCTCTCTTCTGTTAAGTGCTGGGCATAGCTCTGCTAGTGGTGCTGTGAAGATGCCTCTCTTGTTAGAAACAGAAGTCACATGACAATTATGAAATTACAGTAGCAACAATATGTAATAACTCCTTGATTCTTCAGAAAGACACTAGAAGGCATGGTAGACCAAACGAATATGAAATGCCTGCCTTGATTCCTACTGCTGCTGATTTACAGACCTTTGTTTTAACAGTGTTGTTACAAAAAATGAGCAATAAATAACGTAGGATTAAAACACTGAAGTAATGGTAGTGGTTATGCACTTTTTTTTTCCCCTAAAAAAACCCACATACATAATGTCTTTTGGAGAACAGCACTGCTGTCTACCTTTCAAATGGTGATGGAAGTTTGTGGGTTTTCCTCTGAGTAGCTTAAGAAAACACTGTTATCTGGAAACGTAATCATTTTAAATTAATACAAATACTGTTAAATATAATATTAGACGACCCTCCAAGTCACGCTGGTATTTATGGCTTTTCAGTTGTGCTTCTCTGTTCATTTAAAAAGCTTGTTTTCTCACCTGTGGCTCTGTGAGACACCTGTATGAGTCGGATGATGAGTGAAGTGGGTTATACACAGCCCTGTCAAAAATGAACAAATCAACCAGCAGCCTAAATTGAGAAACATGTTTGTCTAACCTTTCAGTCACAATGACTGGAAGTACTTAATAGAAATGGTAAGCAGTAAGGATCAAAGCAGTCTCTTTTTGTTGGCTGCATCTTTTTAATCACATGGGAGAAATTAATGAATACTTCAGAGACAAAGAGCAGTCTGATCTTCATGTTGCTTTCAGGTAAGTGTGGACACTTACCTAAGCAATTGAGTGTCAGTTCTGGAAATTATCCCTTTTCAGGCATCAATCACATGGGCAAATAAAGATTAAACAATTTTAGTTGAAATGGGTGTAAGAATTTGAGCTGGTTAGTTTGTGCTTGAAGAGGGCTTGCGCTGGCCAGAGCTCAGCTCAGAGGCAGAATGGTGTTGGCATACATCAGCTAATCACAGTGTCTGACACTTGAGTTTAAATAATTTAGGTGTGCATCCTAAGGAGTTACATCTTAAGGTCATCGTGCTCTAGAAGCACAACTGTAGTAACTGTGACTAGGCTCACGTGCAGTAATTTTTTAAGTGGCAGTAAATGAAATAGCAATTCCTAAAACTGGCTTAAACCTGTTTTATGTCTGTTTAACTTTCCTGAGTAAACACTAAATCCTGTGCACACCAGTAAACTACTTCAAGGAGTTTTACAAGATGTTCTGTATATCATATGGCTCTGCAGGTTGCTGAAACTAAAGGCAGAAGTTTAAGTACCACCCTAAGTGGCCAATGTGCTTAATAAATGGAAATTTGGTTTTAAATTGATTTAGGCTTTTATTTGTCAGTGGGCAGAAGGTGTTTGGAAACTAGGTGAACATTTATTACTTATGCTTGCTTGAAAAGGGATGCTTAAATTTGTCTACCCATCTGTACACCTTCTGGCTTTCCAAGGAGAAGGGGGGAAGGCAAAGCAATGTAAATACCTTGTGACTTGTTTAAAATGGGCAAGTTTTCCCTGCTGTTCTTTGTGTGGGAACCTCTCCATCTCAACTTAGTGGGTACAATAGGCAAGGCACCCACTCATTGTCTTAGGAGTATTTTAACTTGTTTTGGTTTGCAAAATGATTGTCACATCTTGTAAGCACGCGTCTGTTTTGGAGCTAGGTGAACTCTGCAGGATGTACCCTTACATGAGTTTGTTCAACACCTGTCACCTGCAGATGAATGTACAAATTCACATAGGTGTGTGAAAATATGTACCTACATACATATGGCATTCTTTTTGTGCTTGAAAGGAGAATGTAGTCCTGCCCACCATCCTCTCCTGCTTTCAGCAACACAGTCCTGCATACTCTGGTACCCCAGACGCCTTTCCCTAAGACAGTTGAACTAACTGGGAAAAATGGCAGAGAGCTGTATCCATTTTAGAGGGATTTTCTCATGGAGGCTTCCACGAGGTAAACAGCAGGAACGTGTGTGCGTGCAGCCAGAGAAGAGGGAAGCTCACTTCCCTCATGGTAGCAGTGAGCAGGTAGGCTGACCCACTGGGCTTTCAGAAGTCCCCTCTTAGCTTTTACATAGCCTCAAAAGTACCAGTTGGATGTGATAGCTGTGTTGTGGCTTTGAGGTTGCTCTGTGCCAGAGACCCCCTTGTCAGAAAGACGAAAGAAAACCTGGCAGGTCTCCCGCTGTGGGCAGAGTGGACGTGGCCAAGGTAAGAGAACGGGGGTTTCTAAAGGATGGCTTGTGGAAGATTTCAGCAGAGTTCAGCAAGGTGCAGGTCAGGCCGAGTTCCTGGAGTATAATTCTTGTGTGTTTATGGCAGCATTTGTTTATATACATTAATAGCCCTCCAGTGGGGTGCAGTGTAAAGCTCTGACAGCTGGTGCCATTCCAAAAGAGTACCCTCGCCACCGGTCTGCAGGGTATATATGCAGGTACTTGCTCCAAGCTGGAGGGTGGTGATAATTGTATGTGAGTGGCACACCTCAGTGAGTGAGAGAAGCAGAGGGGTACTGCTTGCCTCCCACTTGCTGGGAAGAGATGTGGCTTTGGAATACCAGCCGCAGCCATGCACCGGTAGGGAAGCCTACGTCTGCGTTACGTTTTTCTGCACAGCCACCAGTGAGACTTGACCATGGATGGCTTATGGGACCAGCCAGACCTGTAGGACTGCCATATAGAGTAGGCTTTTTTTTTTTTTTTAAATTTTCTAAACTTTGTTTTTTTTCAGCTTTGCAGTGGCTAGTGGATGCCACAAATTGCTAAAAGTTACTTTACTTTTTTTTTGTGTATGTAAGCATTGTAAATTTCCTTAAAAGAAAAAAGGTTGTATTTATGCTGCTTTGTGAAGGAGCAATGTCTTTACCAAGTTGCTGGCATTTGGAGTGAGGTGTGCTCTCGGTTGTGTGATGCATTTGCCATGGTACAACTTGGTGGTGTGTTGTCTGCTCTGGAGATAGAGTAACTGGTCTTCGAGGGGAGTTGAAGTATGGCTTTATGGCTGAGGAGAAGCAAGAGACTGGAAATACAGGTTTAGGTCTCATTTCTGCCACTGTCTTGTGATTTCCAGTGAAGTACTTAACCTCTCCTACTGAACTCCCACTCATCCGCTAAGCAGAACAGCCTTTTCAAATACTGCCAACTACCTTCACTATTTAGGCTGCACATTTGGAACAGAGACAGTCTCTTATTATTTGTCTGTCTGGTACCTGATAAGTATCATGTCTGGAATTTTCTGAGGACTGAAGCTATGACAGGTCTTGACATTTTTGGAAATAGACAAACCAGACTCAAAATTGTTTCATTTTCCTAGTCCTGGTGCAGAGTGTTTTCTCCAGAGATACAGACTCAATCCAGAATTGCAAAAGTGGAAATGGAGGAGGGAAAGGGAGTTCCTGACCTACACAGCAAAGCTTTTCTGTTTTGACTGGTATATTTTGTTTCCTAAGAAAGAGAGAGAAGTATTGTGTAACCTTTAATGTGAACCAGACCAGCTTGTTGGAACTTCTACCCCTGGTGTTCACGAGTCAGTGTCTATGCACATGCATGTTAGTGAAGCTCTTCGCTCTAAAAGTCAAACGTGTGTGATTCATGAATACTCCCGAGGGGCCAAATTAACCTCGCCTGGCTGTAAAAAAACCGCAGAATATATACATATAAAAATCAATAATTCTCAGGATTTTATATCAAAGACATTCAAATATTGATACTACTATTAAAAAGAACACCAAATGTCTCTCTGTAAGAAGGGAAGTGTGTTGGCCAGCATGATTTGAAGAATGAGAACTGCAGTATGCAGTTGTAGCTGCTCGGGCAGCTCTGACAGGTTGTTCACAGCTTTGTGGGTGAGGTATGGGCTACTTCTTTGTCAGTGGCTTCCACTCTCCACAAGCAGAAAGAACCAAACTGAGGATTCTGGCTGAAAGCGCGGGCAGGAGAGTGGTGGGGTTTTTTGCCTTCTACACCCAGAATTAGTTCCTCTTTAGTCATGCTGTCCTGGTCTTATCTCCCACAAGTTGCTTGACTTGGGTAACTCCCTGTGCTGTTGCTCTGCTAAATCATTTTTGACACCTTCAGCAATGCTCCTGAAGATTCAGCAGAGTGAAGATCACCGTCGCTGTTTTCTTAAGTCAGCAATTAGGAAGGGCAATGGCAAGAAAAATCCTGCACAGACCTGGGTCTTGCAAGCATCTGGTTCAAATGGGAGATGTCTCACCCATTTCAGATTCTTCTAAGTATTTCAGCACAAGTTACCTAGAAGCATCTGTTTCTCAGAAACAGATGAAAAGAAGTTCTTGACAAAAGCATGAGGTTCTTCCTGTTAAATCAAGGGCCTGCTCCAAAATGCCAAGGTTCTTGCAGTCATCATCTATTTTGCTGTAGCAATTTTTTTAGCAGTGACAGAAGAATATAATTTTCTCAATATCTGTGTTCAGAGAAAAAAGCGAGCTGTTTTAGCTGAACTACAATAGAAATAAAAATCAGGCTGAGGAAGAAATCCAGAGTAGGAAATTCTATCTCCCAGTAACTTTTTTCATGCATTTTTTTTTTGAGTAATGAGATACTGCGGTAGTCTGACAGTAAATGAAGCTCTCTATGATGCATTCCCACTTCTTCCCATAGAATACCTATTATGGAGAAGCATGTTTTGTTAGGCACTTCATGATGCAATTACTTTTAAATTACTGACTTCTGTAACTTTCAATAAATAGTCTGCTTTTTTGATTCTGTGTCCTATAGGTTGATGTCCTCAAGGCTACGGCTCTCCCCCTACTGAAGAAGTTTGGAATTGATGGTGAAAGTCTGGAAATCAAGGTAAGACAATTTGTTCCTTTCTAAAGGAACACATTTCTAAAATTGCCTCTTGTTCTTGGCATGTTTTAAATGGCATACCAGCCACTCAATGATTGAAGATGTGGTAGAAGAGAGATGCAAAGGCTATGAGTAGAAAGAGTAAGGAGAAAGTAGTGACTTTTCTTAGTCTGCAAGATCTTTGCAAGCTAAGATGTTTTGTTTTCTTGTTCCATTTCATTTCTTTGTCCTTCTGCTTCGTCTTCCTGCCCCATGCTTAGGACTAGGGAGTAATGGTAGGATCTTTTGTCTCCTCCACCAGTAGAGAAGGTGTATCTGTGTTTGAGTGATTGAGATTTGCTTCCAGTTTGGAAAATGCAGGACAGAGAGTTTTCTTTAAAGACTACAGTCTTCACAGGCCAATAAAACTGGATGTAGAATAGATTTTTTTTTTTTTTGAGGTTGGAGAAAGTCTATAGTTTCTTTCTAATTTAAAATATATGAAAGCCCTATCTGCATTACTAATCTTTGCTTGCTCTGACAAGCTCTCCCCCAGGTGTTTCTTCCCAACCCAGCCTGTGGCCCAGGATCCCATGTCATTCTCTTGGGACTGTCAGCCCCTGCTCCAGTGACCCCACAGCAGAGCCAGTCCCCAGCTGCACAAATCCCTGCCCTGCCTGGCCATGGCCTACTTCAGCCAGACTCACCCATGGGCCCTTGTCCCATCCTCATCCTTGGAGACATTGGCTGGAGGGGTGGGACAGCCTGGGCTGCCCAGGCCTGTTAGTGGGAATGACTTCATTCTGGTTACCCATATATGTACAAGGCATCAAAATCCCCTAGACTTTTTTCAGCAGTGAGGTACAGATTTGCTATTAGAGAGCAGTCATCAGCTAAGGTTGCCTTTCTGCTAAAGGTATTGGGGTTTTGTTTGGTTGGTTTTGATTTGTTTCCCGCTGAGAAGCCATGCCCTACTGTACTTGAGAGAAAGGAGGAAAAAATAAATCCATTTTTGCTTATACGTTTGGTGCAAAATCCATTCCTGTCTTTAGAAAGTCTTTTTCTCCTCTACGTTCACGTAATTCCTCTACTGATAGCGTTTTATTATATGTGAAACAAAAGCTATCATTTTTGAGTGTAAGTACATTCTTTGTGCTCTTTACTAACCCGCTTTTTCCCCTCCATTGCTGTTTCTAGATCAACCGGAGAGGAATGCCTCCTAAAGGGGGAGGAGAGGTAGTGTTTTCTTGCCCAGTGAGAAAGGTCTTGCAGCCTGTTCAGTTCACAGACCCTGGGAAAATCAAACGCATCAGAGGAACTGCGTATCCTTTTTATTTATTTATTTTTCTTCTCTTAAAAGAGTTTACCGCTAAAAACAAAAATCTCCCACCTTAAAGTCACAGAAGTGTGTCTACATTGCTGAGCATGTATCCAGATGGCACAGGATGGCCTTGCGCTGAGGGACTGGATCACACAACTAGATTTTAGGACTGTCTCAGAACTGCTGTGTTGGGAATATTACTGTTCAAAAAGCATCAGTAGACAAATACATCCAAAACTGAACAGCCCTATTTCAAATCTTTTCACTAGGAAAAAAAAAAAAAAAAAAAGTTAAAATGCCTTCATCATGTCACGTAGCACCACTAAAAGGAATCTTACCTTGTGTGTAAATCCAGTGTTAAAAATGAGGCTTTGTTACACATTGAATAAGTGGCATCTTGGCTGTTAATGAGTCTAGAAGAATGTTGGATGGGAGCTCAAATTTTATTTCAGTTTACACCTCACTAAGCACATATGAACCAAGCTTTTTGGTTTGTTACAAAAAGTTTGTGAGCTCTTCACCTTCAGTTGTACCATTGAAAACTGAAATGGA
Organism: Jacana jacana; assembly: GCA_013400555.1. Lineage (NCBI taxonomy): Eukaryota > Metazoa > Chordata > Aves > Charadriiformes > Jacanidae > Jacana > Jacana jacana. Next base: position 35,477 of record VZTM01040691.1, on the reverse strand, counting down.
GGAGGTCTTCTGCACAAAATAATGTTGTGGAGACAATTTTGCAAGCAGAACTGCATATGTAGTTAATGTTTTGTTCAGGGTTTTTTCTTTATTTTTGTCTTGTGGTTTTTATATGGTATCTGTCATGAATCTGCTGTCACCATTGGAAGAAGGAGAGATATACTAAAAGTTTTATTTCATGAGATCTTCCTGTCTCTTGAGCATTTTCCAACTTGTAGTTTTATTTGTGATTGTGAGAGTCCTAGACATGACCTGGCTGTAATTATTCAAAAAGCAAGCAGGAATAGGGGCAGGTTTCCTGTTGGAGGTGCAGACTTGCAGCACATTCCCCCTTCTACTTTATGGAATACCATCATAACCGAGTGTGAGAAGAGCATGCCTCTGCCCCTCTTTCCAACTCTGGCATTTGGATGAGTGCAGCATTGCCAAGTGAGAGCAATATTACTGGGGGCATATGCTGTAGTGTAACAAAGAAGGCAGCTCGGTGTGCTTTGGGTGGTATTTGTCATGGTCTTTCCATGAGGAAATAATTTCCTTATGCCCTTGTCTACTTCTGTAGTAACCAGTTCATTCCTCAGTTTCTGCATGAAGGAGGAAGCAGTGATGGTGGCTTTAGTGCCATCTTTCTAAATTGACATTAACATAGAGTGCCATTCTGGGCCACATTGGCTGGACTTGGTCGATGTATGTGAACTACAGGTTTTTTAACTTCCTTTGTCCTTTTGTTTTCCTGGACTTTTTCTCAGGGATAAAGGTATGCCTTCAAGTAAGTTTGGTGTAAGAGGGAGCCTGATTTTAGTTTAGCCTCTAAGGGGTCCTTCAATCCAGTAGAAAACAAAACATCTTGAAAGATGGTCTTTTATATGTGCATTTTTCCTCCTTTGAGGTTCAACTGAGCAGTTCTGCTTCCTCACTGGGAAGCTTGTGTTGCAGCAATCTTTTATAGTCATCCAAAATACTGAGTGCACCAACTGTGCAGAACAATCAGTTTTCCAATTATTATTTACTGGTTTTGCCCGTACGGTCTTAAAGCTTTTGGGTTACCTTTTCCACAAGAGGGATGCATCAAAAGTTTGTAGAAAAAAGAAATTCCCTTCTGCCAGCTGGAAGGTTTAGGAGTGTGTTTCTCTGCGTTGCTATGTTGCATGTAGGTGCAGGTAGCACTTAAATGTGCAGAGCATGGGTCTGCATTATAGTTGGGATGGAATTTGGAGCACAAGGTGCTTTGTACTTTTGAAGATCTGTTGGGAATATCACTGAAGCACCATCTGACTAAAAGGGTGCAAAGACAGCTCGTCTCTTTTGTGCTGTGAGGACGGGTGTTGGGGTGAGCAGGAAGCTGGTAATTTCTTCTTCCCTGGAACCTTTATCCTCACTTGTTGAATGACTAGAGAACCAGTGAACCTGATAGCCTTACAGCTATCAGCTGTATAGTTATAAACAGCTACAGCAAAATAGTTGGAGAGTGCAAAACTTTCTTTTTTTTTTTTTTTTTTTCCTTTTAAAATTATTTTTTTTTTTTTTTAAAACTTTTTTTTNTCTCTCTGATAGAAATACAAAGATGGGATTTCTTGTTGCTCGTTCAGAGGAACTTCACCCATCACCTTCTTTTAATAGTACATGAGGAGCAAAGCACACGGGGCTTCCACCATCATAACAAAGCACAGGATGACAGAACAGCAACTGAAAATTATTGAAGGGCATTTTTAAGACAGAAGTTAAGGTAGTCATCACAGCTGTTCTCCTGCATGTGTTCTGTGTGCCTTGCTTCAAGGTGTATGAGTGAAAAGACTGTAGAAAGCGCTTTATGCACATATGCTTCCCTTAGTACAGGAAAATGAACCAGTGGGGATATAGGACAAAACCACATTTTCCAAAATAATGCATTGGCACCTCCCAGCCACTTTTGTCAGTCTCTGGTTTAAA
>VZTM01040691.1:22475-32776 GCA_013400555.1 Jacana jacana | reverse complement strand
CTTTTTTTTTTTTTTTTTTTTTTAGCCTTTTAAAATTAATTTTTTCTTTTGGTAAAACATTTGTCTTTAATTTCATTTACCTGATTTCTCTCTGATAGAAATACAAAGATGGGATTTCTTGTTGCTCGTTCAGAGGAACTTCACCCATCACCTTCTTTTAATAGTACATGAGGAGCAAAGCACACGGGGCTTCCACCATCATAACAAAGCACAGGATGACAGAACAGCAACTGAAAATTATTGAAGGGCATTTTTAAGACAGAAGTTAAGGTAGTCATCACAGCTGTTCTCCTGCATGTGTTCTGTGTGCCTTGCTTCAAGGTGTATGAGTGAAAAGACTGTAGAAAGCGCTTTATGCACATATGCTTCCCTTAGTACAGGAAAATGAACCAGTGGGGATATAGGACAAAACCACATTTTCCAAAATAATGCATTGGCACCTCCCAGCCACTTTTGTCAGTCTCTGGTTTAAAATTTTTTTTGCAACCACAATGAATTCCTTAGCTTCAAAATGTAGATACTCTGTCAGAGTGTCACCACAGATGGCAAACAGAATGGTGGAATCTGCAAGGAGCGTCCTGAATAAATTCCTCCCAGACATTTACATTTACACAGATCACATGAAGGGGGTCAGCTCTGGAAAGTGAGTATCCAATATTCAGGGGGAACAGAAATGTAATTCTTCATTTTTTGGTCTGCAAGGGTATTATAAGCTCTGATTGTATTGAATTTTAGAGGACGATCTTCTGTTTTGCTGCCTTGAGGTAAATATTTCAATTGCAGAAGAGGGAGGGGGAATGGAATGATTCACTACATACATTTGTTTTCACTTGTGGAACAGGGATAGAAGTTGTGTGTTTTCTGAAACAAGGAACCTAGTTGCCACAAAAGGCAACTTGAGCTCACTTCAAGTTTAAGCCTGGTGCTTTGAAATGAGATTAAGATCAGAGGTGCCATGGTATGTTGTAAAAACTAACATACAAAGTTGACTGTGCAGCTTTTGACGGCAATGGTAGTATTAAGGATGGAGCCAAACTGTTTCAGAAAGTTTTTGAGCTCTATAGGTTGTCTTCTGCCGTACTAGTATATAAATAGCTGAGTGTCCTTTCACTAGCGAGGACCTGAAAACATTAATTAACTGTACTTTCATGGGTGTTGTTTGCCAGCAGAACACAGAATTGATGGATGGGATTCTGACAATTTTGCTGGTATCTGTCAGCTGTGTTGTCATCTTGTCACTTTTCATCAAGGTCGAAGGAATTCTGGATAACTAGTGTGCTTGTCTTCTGTCTGTATGCTCAAATATAAGCATGCACGTTTCCTTTCACCGTTTCTGCTTTTTTAAATATTACCTGAAAGAAAACTTACTCGGTTGCAAGTTTACAAATCTAAAAATTGTTGACTCACTTTTAAGTGCTTTTTCTCTTTTTCCAATTCTTCATCATGTTAAATATCCCTGGTTAATAACTATTGTGGCTCTAGATTGCTAACAGTGATGAGAATTGTGAAAACTTTTCTGAGAGATGTGAGGTTTTGGGGATCTTATTTTATTTTGATCTGTCCATAAAGTGGAAAAGCCAAATGAATCGGGGCAGCAGTATTACATTTACATGGGCAGCACGGGAAGAGGACCTGAATCCCTCTCAACCTTGGTGCTGCATGTAGCTTCCTGATGCCGCAGTGCTGTCACATTCAGCATGAGTATGGTGCCAGCACTTACGCACACAATTGCACAATTGCAGAATACCCAATACTAAAGTTGTGCCACTTTGGCAAAGCTGTTTTTTATTACTTGGTGCTTGCGTGTGTGTCTTGACAGAAGAAGGAAGGAAAGATACATGCCGCGTTTAAGACCAGGAAGGACTAGTTCAGCCCTAGTTCAGACTAGTTCATCTGTGCCACGTCCTGATTTCAGAATATAAAGAGCTGAAATAGATACCTGTCACTGTGCAAAAAGCTTCAGGGAATACATTAGTTAAGCATGTTCTGCCACCTATAACATCTCTCTAAACAGAAACTTCCCAGTTCTGGTTTGAGCATTTGCAGCGAAAATTTCATGGAGATGCTTCCTAATACTGTCTGCTGCACATACATGAGGCACCGGATGATTTTCATTTTATTTAGGCAGATTGCAGTGTGCCAATGAACACTTGCAAAATCTGCCAGTGGGTATACTTGTTAAAGGTTACTTGTCCAAAATATAGCATCGTTGACACTGTTCTTGTCTTGCTGTCTAGTTCTCTCTCCTCCCTTCAGAGGAAGGAAAGGAGAAAAGGAACAGCTTTAGTGTACCTTCCATGTGGCTCAGCAGGCAGTTGGGTGGGAATATGGGTGGGAACCACTGGTCCCCTTTCATTCCTACCTAATAAAATGCCCCTGGAGGAACTGTTTTTCTGGCTCTTGGGGTATTTGGGTATGTTGATGTTTGGGATTTGATTTTTGTGGTGTGTTGATGTTGCTGACGTTCCTTACAGTTTTGGGTCAGTGGCACTATTTTAATGTAAAAGTTTGGGTGGTGGAGGCAGCAGGAATCCAGAACTGTGGGAAGTTAACCTTTTTTTTAAAGGGTTAGCTACTGTTGCCTTTCCAGAGTGTATAAATAAGAGTATCTTGTGACTGGTTTTTTTTTCCCTTTCTTACAACTTTCTGATTTCTCAGCAAGCTATACTCATCCACCTGTGACTTTCTTCTAGCAAAAATGTTTCTTTACTCTCACAATAGCATTTTGTAGGAGCTTAAGCTCTTTTTTGTTTGTCTTCAAATCTTCTGTTTAGACGATTCTTAAACAGTTGTAGTGATTTGAATGGTATTGAACTGAAAGTGAAACGAAGTGGTTGGAAATACTAATAATGTGAAACAAACTTTTTAAGTTCTCCTGCTTGGTGTGATGGCTGTGGTCTAGTCTTGCTAAATATTGAAGCTTCCAGGGAAAGAGCTCGATCCCTAAAGAAAGTTAGTTTGGGGTTTGAATTTTACAGAGAAGAAACTCCAGATACCTTTAAAATGCTCATCAGATATTAATTAAATGTGAAGGACATTAGTTTTTTAATACAGAAGGATATTTCTGAGGCCTACATGTTTTATTTACTTTTTTCCTTCTTGAAGAGTTTGTGTCAGGAATAGCCATCACAGTGGGTTTGGGGCAGGTGGTACAGGGTTTAACTTGTAAATGCTGATGTTCGAGTTTTTTCCAGGGTGAATCAAACATATAGAACAGGAAATTTCTCAGCAATTCCAGATTCCCAGTATTGTCCTCTGAGAGGAGGTGTTTGTGACTTGAGGAGAAAGCCGTCTGGGAGTTGGGAGTAATATTTGGCTCATTAGTCTATTCTTGTCCTTAAATCAAATGCACTTTTTGCCTTTCTTTCAGATCACCAGGTTTCGGCATATGCCTTACTGCAGAAACCATCAATGGCTCGATTCTCAGTGCTGAACTAGCCTCAAACCCTCAGGGCCAGGGAGTAACTGTGCTTCCCGAGGAACTTGGCCAGAATTGTGCTAAGCTGTTGCTGGAGGAGGTCTACAGGGTAAGTGGCCAATATGTTTAGTGTGTGTATAGCTGTATGGGAAGAAGGTAATGACACATTGGTAAAGGAAGAGGTGGTTTTTGGAGGTAGCCTCAGACAGGCTCAGATCCAAACAGAGAAATGATCTGATGCTGCTAATGTCTTCATCCAGATAAGGAGAGGGTTTGAATGGTTCCATTAAGAGTGTAATGACGTGTTGGACCGTGTTATTTCCTGTGTCCCGGAGAGGTTACTATGAATCATGATTGTGGCAGACTTCTTTTGTTGCTTTCTGTCTGCAGCAGAGTTCAGTTGGCTTCACATGGGCTGGAAGTTTCTTTTGGTTTTTTTTTTAATAATTAGTTGGAGGGGTAATAGAGTCAGTGCTTTTAAGCTAGTGGTTGGAATGCTGCATTATGAAGGGGAGAACACAGGAGGAAGAAGAAGTGGGGGGATAAAGCAACTAACCTCAATGGCTGCTTTCTGGTGATGATGAAGTCGTATATGCTGAGATCTGGTTGGTTGCATGGGGCATTGTCTGCAAGTGTTGTTGGAGCAGGGGTAGGACAGTGTTTGCAAAGGAATCTTAGGTGTGCTACAGTTTCTTGCAGTGTAATTTTTTTATGTATTAAAAATTTTTCCGTTTGTGGTGAAACTTTTAGTGCAGCTTTCAGTCTTAAATATTATTTGGCAATTAGCATCATAGTGAGTTTCTGATTTAATAAAGATCATACCTGCTTTTGTTGTGCATCTCCACAAATGTCAAAATAAGCTGTTAGCATTGACGAAACACCTTTGGCCTTTGGGAGGCAGTCCTCCACAAATTGTACTCGCTGTTTTAAAATACATAATTGCTCTGAACTTGAACAATTTGATAGGATTTTGCAAAGTATTAAAAACGCCATTAATTAGATTCTGTATTAGGTAAGATAGTAAATTATAAAATTACCCTATAACACCATAAATCATATCCATGCCCGTGTTACCTTTTCCTGTCCCAGCAGAAAACCTTTCATCAGACTGAATTACCAACTTGCCCACTTGTTCCAGTCTTCCATTAATATTTTTTTGTTTATTCAGTATATGCACCATGTTGCTAGAGAACTTTGCCTTTCTAGTCCGGGGTTCTTATCTCATAGAAACACCACAAACAAATATTCTTCCTGGGAAAAGCTCAGACTCTTTGTGTTTGAAAATCTGTTGTGCACGAAGAATTCAGCCGCAACTAGTGACCAAAACATCAATCTGTTCCTACAATTATGTGGTGACAGGTAGCTATTTTGTTTTAACAATAAATTGGCATATCTTTCAGCTCCCTCCCCTGCCTCCCCCTCAGAAAACAAACAAACACAAACTTTGGTACACTTGTAGCTTTGTGTAAACCTCTTGAAAAAGTCAAATGATCAAAGGCATCAAAAGTCCAATTTCCATGTAATTTTATCAGCAGCAGTAGTTGTTGGTTTTTTTCCCTTTGAAAACCATCTAGCACTTGAGAGATTGAAACTAGTGAGGGAGTTTGTCCAGATACTATTCTTTCTTCAGAATCAGATATCAGAGGCCTTCTGAATTGAACAAGGCTGGAAAGGTCTGAACCAGGGAAATTTCAGCTTTAGCGTACTGCAGCCATTTGAACGTGATCAGTCAAACACTGCAAAGTACCAGGGCAGTGAAGATCTCAGGGCAACAGAAAAAAATCATATGGGGAGGAAACAGCGTCGGGCAAGTCTTTGGATGCTAAAGTGGTAGGCCATGATGTTTCAATGTCTTGGAAGATCACACTCTCGGGTGAGCAAGGTTGCTGTGGCCTGCTATGGTACCCCTAGAGCTCCTGGAAGGCCCTTTTCTCTGTGTGGGCCACTTCAGTCCAAAAGTGATTGACAAGTGCCAGGCATTGTACAGACTGCTTGTGGTCCTAAACTGCAGCAGCTCGTAGTGAAAAGTTCTTGTTTATCAGCTTTTTTAGCTATTGTGTTGCTTATCTACTGGCATGCTCAGGCCTTATTCAGTGTTCATTAATTCCCCGCTCCCTCTTTCATAGGCAGTACGGTGGGGTTTGTCCTGTAGTTTTCAGAATACACACTTGAATTTATGTGTGGCACACATGATCACACAGCCTGTCTTTCCAAATTTCTGGCTAATGCTTTTGCCCTGCTTTTTGGGGGGCGTTGGGGATTATTTTTTTTTTGAGCTAGTGTTGCGTAGTATTGACCTCAGAGAAGATATAAAAACGTGTTGCAAAGTGTTCAGTGTTTGCCTATTTGAAGATACTTTTTGTTTGTTTGTTTTAAGTTTCTTTACCTAGATGTCTTGGCAAAGATACTGTGATAACAGTAAAAATTTGGCAAATCTGTGCATTGCTCTGAACAGGCACTTTTAAAATCTCCCTCTCTTTCGTCTCCCTGTGCTTAGATCCTTTCTGTATGAGATTGTTTCTCCATCTGTGTCTTTGCTGGTGGGTACTGTGCTGCAGGAGCCAGGGGAGGGCTGACCAGAAAAGAGCATCCTAGGGGCACTGGAGATAATTCTCTGTAGAAGGATTGTAGCTGTAAGGTCACCCACAAAATCTTCTGGAGTTCATTACTGTTTAAAGGGGCCAAGGGATGTCTCTTAAAGTGGTTGTTTAATGCTTGCTATTATGTGAACTTTACCACCTAGGAAATGTAAGGATTTGAGTCTTGCTATGTAAATGGCCCCTTTTACTCAGCCTTCAGAAAGAAATGAAAGAGAGCGTATGATTCTTGGGATCGGTGTAGCTTTTTTATGTACATTTGTTGATGGAAAGACGTTGGAGCTAATTGACTAATAAGAAGTGCCACGGTGCTAATTACAGTAAGCCTCAGAAAGGGGGCATGGAGAGACTGGCTGGCATTGTCTTTACAAATCCATATGCATTTCTGATGTAACTTAATCGTAGAAGGCCAGTAAGGATTTTCCTCTTGTCTGTGCAAGGTAGGAGTTATGGGAGCTTTATCTGGCATACAGCTGGCAGAATAGAAAGGCCTGGAAAAAACTGGAAAAGAATTGAATGTTTACATTCCTTGTGGATCAAGAGAAATAGGGGAGGTTGCAATATGTGTTTAAGTCTGAGCTCTTAAATGAGAAAAAGTCAAGCTGTTAGGGCTGCTCGAGGGGGGCAGAAAGGGTAAGGCTGTTTGTTTGGAGCTAACATGAGTGAAGCGTTTCACTAAAGGCTTCAATATGTTTTTACATCAGTGTGAGACAGCTCTGCTCCATTCCTCTAAAAAAAAAAAACAAAAAAAACCCATCTGCACTTCACATAAATTATTGAGGCATGCATACATTTATGCCATGCTGGTAAGGGAGAAAATTGTACATATGCCAAAATATCAGCAAGACTAAAGCACAGATAACGTCAGGCTCAGAAAAGTAATTCATCTTCAAAACACTGCTGTCCAGTACCCAGAGCCCTGATACTTTTATGTGCATGTTGGCTGTGGTATTTGTATAGCAACATTCCAAAATGGATGGGCTTTTAAGTGATTGGTGTCTCTAATTGTCACATCTAGCTGGATTTGGTTCTGTTGTCAATGGAAACAATAATGGAGAAACTGCCATGAACTAAATTAGCACAGACTGAAAGCTGCATCCTAGGTTAATGAGTGCCAGCTATTTTGGAATAACTGTCAGTTTGTTCTTGCCCATCCCATTTCTCAGGGGAGGGTTGTTTTTCATTTTGGACTCTTGAGTAAGTGGCAGGTGGACTGAGGGAATAAAAGTTGGCCTTTTTGGGAGCGACATGTTTTTCATTTGGCACAAGTTACTCTTCTGTCATCATCAGATTACAAGCAAATCACTTGATTTCCCTTCTGGCAACTGGCTATGTGGGAATGGGCACAACAGCACATTGCTAATGGACAACAATAGCGGGGACAACTGACTCATTGCAGCAGGAGAGCTTATGTAAGCAGCTGGGACATGAGGGATGCATCATGTTTTGCTGTTTTTTTAGAACGTGGTTGGCTCCATGCTGATTGAAGCTTTTGTATAAATTTGGTTATAACCAAAAAAACCCAAAAACCACCAACAAAAAAAAACCCGCAATGTTTTCAGCTTTAGGAAAACACAAACGAGCTACGAAAATGTAAAATTTTCATCCAAGTGACAAAGAATTGGTAACTGAACTACAAATACAGAAAGTCCTGTGTCAGGAACTCTCATCTGCTGCTTGTACATGTTTCAGATTGGCAAATAGGGCTGGTGAGAGCTGTGGCTCGAGACCACATCACCAAACTGCACAGCTCGCTCAAGAGAAAGCGCGGTATTTGTCAGTCCCTGAGAGGGCATCAGGTCGAATGCACGAACTTTGTTTTGGTATGGCGGGTTCGTGCAGCTAAAAGGCTGAGGGCTGCTGTAGGAGCATGTTGCTAGGAGTTAGGTCATGGTAGTGAACATACCAAAGGTGTTTCGTTCATTGCAGTGTAACACTAGTTGCGTGAAGTCCAGAGTCTCCGTTGGAATGGAGCTGAGGCTTGTCACACAGGAGACCATCTTGAGAATTAAACCTGCAGTAACTTTCCTTGGGAAGGTCCTCCTTTTCTCCTCTTCTCACTGAGTGAATGTGCTGAGGTTGGCACATCATTGTGTTTTCTTAGTCTATGTAGTCCAGAACTTACTCTGCCCCTCCCTTGCCTTTTTTGATAGTACTATGTCCTACGATAATGACAGGTTACTCAAAGGTAATGGTGAGTTTTCGTCATTAGAGAATTTGATTTTTAAAAGTATGAATTTTTGGTTTTGCTCTCCCCAGAGGGCATTAGGTCCAATCCAGCGGAAGAGTGTTCACAGATTTAACATGGCTGTGGCTCAGGATGATTATGAGGACAGTCTGAAACAATGTTATGCCAGATATTTTTTTGTGTTTTCTGTGTGCTTGCATAGCGGTAGTTGGTAAATTCTCACTCTGGCAGTCTTGACTGAAAGTATCCCTTTTAGTTTACATTCAAGCTTTGTAAATAAAGAAGGCCTTCCAACTCTAACTTACCTATGCATCATAGTTAACACCTTCCACACATAAAACAACTTGTAATGCATGAATGACTTACTACAGCCAAATATGTACGAGAGTTTGTGTGGTTCTGTATAGTTTTGTGCATGGCTCTTTCACATAGCAATAAAAAAATACTCACTTAAATATGGGCAAAAATGTGTTTTATCTTAAACCACAAAAGTTAGCAGTAAGGCCTTGTGTGGGTGGGTGTGAAACAACTTCTTTTGCGCCTGCTAGCTATTTGTCTGAATGTAGCTCTATAGTTACCATAAAGTGCTGCAACTCATGGTATCTTCAAATGCCCGTGAACTCTAATTAATACCTTATTTTCAGTTACTGCAAAGAAATTCTTCAGTGCTGACATTCTGTGATGTTAGAAAAGAACAGGTTGAGAGAAGTGAGAGGGATCATTAATGTGACCTTGTTACTGGGGTTTGGGTTGGTTTGTTCCTTTCCCAGCCTGTCATGTGAAACTAATTTGTCATTGTTACAAAATCTAGATTTTTATCTTTTGGCTTTGAAAATTGGAAGCAGTAGTTCAGCTTTTTAAGTGTATCTTTCTCCTTCATTACTCTATTCCCATCCCAATTTCTGGTTTGTACAGAGATTAATTATTAAAAACATTTTGGTTTGCAGGGAGGCTGTGTAGATTCAACAAATCAGAGCCTTGCTCTGCTCCTCATGACCCTTGGACAACGGGATGTTTCCAAAGTCCTGTTAGGACCTCTGTCTCCATATACGTAAGTTGTTTCATTCAGTTTAATTGCCTTGTCTTGTTTAATTCGTTAGTTTTATTGCACAGCTATTTTTTATATATGGAAGACTTTGTCTGTGGCTATGAACAGAACAACTTGTACTCATCTTCAAATGAGGCAGGTGGTGTAAGTTACCTCGTGTTTATTTCTAAGCGTTAGAAGATGATTCCCTTGCTGTTCTTTATTATTCCTGGTTCTGGGGATTGCAAAGATGGGGTGTATTGCTGGTTCTTGGTCTTGGATTGTATCTGTACATCAGTTTGCTTTTTGTTGCCTGGCAAACACTACTGTGCTTTCCTAGTGATCTCTCTGTAGCTGTGACATTAAATAGCATGTTTCAAATGGCTAGCCAAATGCTAAAGCTGTGATTGTATGTGGGCAACAGCGTAAGGGTTCAGTTCATGCAGCTAAATTCAGTCCCAGATCTTTGGCCCTGTCAGGCAGCAGGCTTCTGTCTAGTTGTTCAGTCTCTGTGTTTATTGAAGCTTTGTCTGCAGCTGGTAGCAGTTCAGAGGGTAGAAAAAGACTTTTCTTACGTTGCTAGTTGAAGCATATAGGTTAGGGGAAGGGCATCCAATACCAAAATTTTCATTTATTCTGTCAGATTGACACGTGATTGAGTAGATTACAGTTAAGCCTAGAGACTGAGCAGTTTTCCTTTAATCAAGTGGAGGGAGGGTTGTTTATCTGACAATGGTGTCAAATAATAAGAATGTGAACTGTCCTTTTTCGGTTATCATGGTACCGGTGCTGTATACGTGAAAGGTACAGTACTGTGATAACTGAAGAATGGTGGTGCCATCACATGAGAGCTAGAAATTGCCTAACTGCTATTCTCAACCCCTGATATCTTGGAAACAACATTCATCAGGTTTTTGAGGGAAAGACAGGGAGGCTTTCCACTGTGCAGAGCTAAAGTAATCCCCTGCAAAGTAAGTACCCGTGTGAAAGGCTCAAAAGGAGCAGATGCCAGTGTTTGAAGTGTACAGTTAGGCATGTGAAACAAACCAGTCACTTGTTGTTGTCCAGTTT
>VZTM01040691.1:784-22456 GCA_013400555.1 Jacana jacana | reverse complement strand
TTTTTTTTTTTTTTTTTTAGGTTATGAAAATCACAGAAATGCACTGGTTTCTTTTGTAAGCAGGCTGGTTTCAAATAGGTGGATTGTCACTTCTTTGAAGCTAGGAGTGCGTGGCAGGGGTAAAGGTCAGGAGCAGGCATCCTGAAGCAGTGTGTGTCACATGAGATCATAAAAATCTGTGATTCTCTTGAGAATCTGACTTATCAGTCCTATGAGGATCTAATTCAGAGATCAGGCAGCTCTGCCTGAAGCACCCCTCTGCCCTCACCTCACTCAGGCAGCACATAAAGGGCTGGAAAACTGGGCTCCTGAGCAACTCACCGGATGCACTTTTGAAGTTGAAGTACTGTCATGTTCCACATCATTGTCCTTTTCTCTCTTGTGGCTGTGACATCTCTGCATTTAACACTTTCACCCTGCAGAATCTGAAGCTATTTATAAGCCATGTTACACTAGATTGGCTCCCCTGTCTAGCACAATATAGCATGAATCTGACAGTTCAGCTGGTGGGTGAGAGCACTGTGAGGGGACGTGCTGCTTTGGAATACGTCCATCAGAATGAGGCTATGTCTCCCAGATTTGTGTATTTCCATGGGAGACATTCTTTGCCCCTGCTAATGGCATGGGGAGGGCAACACCAGGAGCAGGGCCATCCTGAGTGGCACTGGGGACACCAGTCCCCAAAGGACCACCTATGGCTATCTGGATTCCCTCCTCTTGTCTTACGCTCCATATTTCACAGAAGTAAGCCCTCTCTGTCAAGCCTGAGTTTAAAATCAGAGGCAGGGTACCAGCTGTGTTGCCACCTCTCTTGCAGAGATCAGTCTTGCAGGACAGGTCAGCCTGCCTGCGGGTGAGCTGGCAGAAGCCAGGGGTAGGTGACGGAGAGTAGTGGCAGCCAGCAGCTGCAGGTCAGGGCTGGCTGTCGCCAGAGGGACACTGGAGAGTAATACTGGGGCTGCTGGTGCTGCCAGGCCGTGTCCTGCACTCGGGGTAGTTGAACTGAGGGAGGCGTTGCTGAGGGACAGGTCTTCTCTTGCACTGATCTGTGAGTTGGTCACTTTGCCCTGACCATGAGCTGAGGTGTGTGAAGTGGTGGTGTACCTTTTGGTGTTGCTTAGCAGGCTTCTGGGAAAGATAGCACTTAAACAAGGAGTCTTTTTAATTTGGTATTTTTTTCCCCTTGGTACCACAATGGTTTTTTATTCAAAAGTGGCTGGACCTGGGGTAAACCTCCTATGTGGCTCAGGTACCTGTACCTGAGCCTGAAGTGTTCAGCTCTGCCTTGTTCTTGCATGAACACACAGTCTAAATTTCCAGCAAAATAGAACTTCTCTGCACTTCTTACCCCTTCCCTCAGTCCTCCAGCCTGTACATGGATGTTTAAGTGCAGCCCTCCACTATTATTTGAGGTGCAAACCTTCCTACGTGCACCCCACATCAGCCACAGGCTCGTACAAAACTGCTTTCTGCTGTGCTTCTGTCACATACCCCTGCCTTTCACCCCTCTTTTTCTCTATTTCCAGAGCTTTTGCCACTTGTGCTTCTATTGCTGCAAGCCAGAGCTGGTATCAGTTCTGCCCCAAGCAGCCTCCCCTTCACTCCCACAAGCCTTTCCCATGTAAATGGGGACTGTGGCAAAGCCCTCTGGCTTTTTCTTGCTCTGCCCTTATTCAAAGGGGGGGAGAGGTAGAGCAGCATAGTAGTCCACGTACGTGCAAAGAGAGATGCAGGCTGAACTGGTCCCACCAACATGTTGCACAGTTTGCTAATCGGCTTTTAGGATTTTTTCCCCAAGCCTCTGGCTCCATGCTGCCTCTGGCATTTGTATGGTTTATTCTGTGCCCTCTCTGCAGTCCAGCATGCTGCTCCTGCTGTTTTGGGCTTGGCTGCTTTCCTGTCATGCCGCCAGAGCTCTGGGAAAAGACCCAGCTACGGACAAGGCTGGTACAGAGCTTGTTGTCTGTCAGCTTTATTGAAGCATTTGTGTCAGCGTATGTCCTACGTTTGCCTATTATAGCAGCAACCAGAAACCTTGCAGTTGGGGAGGCAAGAAAGAAAAGGTGCTTTTCAGTTCTTTCTTTAAACCGTGTGTCCATTTGAGAGGGAGATGAGAGAGCTGGTGTTTGTGCTGAGGCCAGTTGCCAGCCCAGGAGCGTGAGGCAGAAAGGTGCACATAGGCTGGGGAGCCGTGTGCCCACGTTCACCTTGCAGAGGAATTCAGCTGACTGGCCCAGAGATAACTCAGATCTTGCTAAGCACATACCAGTGCAGGTAACAACAGCCTCTCTCTGTCTGGCTCCTGCTGTTTCCCTCCTCTCCCCACGTACGTACCTGAGTGCGGGAGTGGCAGCATGCCCAGCAGAAGTGGGTAAGGCAGCTCTTGCTGCTGCAGCTCTCGCTGTGCTTATTCACAGTTCCTGTGAATAGGGGCTGCTGGGAGGCTTTCAGAGGCCTCGTCATGTTGCAGTAGGGACTGTCCTGCCCTTTAGGACTCCTGCTTCTCATTTTGTGGGTACTTTCTTTTGATTTGGTGTCATGATGAAGTGTGACAGTCTTGCGATTATGCTCGCAGCATGCAGAGCAGGGAGTTTTTTCAGCTTGCCAGCCAAAGAAATGTGTGGACTGGATGTGCACATTCCCTTTCTTCCAAGGTTAAACTTAACCTAAGAAGGGCACATACCAATTGCTGCAGGAGACTAAGCCTTAGTTCAAGACTGCAGACTTGCTTGTGGCCACGACTGGAAGAAACCAGACTTCTGTCAGGAGCAATTACCAATTTTATATTTGTAGCCTTTTGGTGTAATTGCTTGTTCTTTGTTTTGCAGACAGCCAGCTTTCTTGTCTGTTTCTGATTTTGTTCTTTTTTTATACTTTTCATTAGTTTTTCCTGCCAGTCACCCTTCAGTCAGTGTGTGTTTAGGAGCACTACGGCTGTTCAGTCTCTTTGCCCCTTTTATTCTAAAATGATGACAGGAACATTGTTTTTTCTCTGTGAAAACCAGGCATTCCTCCTCTCTCTGCTCATACAGAGATTGCACTGGTTTCAGTAGGGGTCACTAGCCACTTCTACAACACAAGTGAGACGGCTGTTTGGAGACTGTAGTCTCGTTTCTCTGTGCTACACAATATGCTCGTGTCCTATTCACTGTTGTCATTGATGGAATTAGTACATACTGCTGAAGGACCCTCTGTTTTGTTTCTTAAACTCTGTTGTTTTCTCTCCCCCAGAATTGAGTTTCTCCGACACCTGAGAAGCTTCTTCCAGATCATGTTTAAAATTGAAGCAAAGACCCCTGAGGAAGAGCACGTGGGCGGGGAGAAAGTCTTAATGACCTGTGTTGGTGTTGGGTTTTCCAACCTTAGCAAAACTATGAGATAAGACACACCTGCAGACTTCACGAAATGGGGCGACAGAAAACGCTGCAAAGTTGTGATAAACCCTGCCTTTCCCTGTGCTTATTCTGGCATGGGGGAAAAACAGTGGTGCTTCCAGTGCAGAGGTACCCAAGCTTGCTGCATGTAAACAGCAGAGCTGACTAGACTTGTGCTGTTTGTAAATGCCAGGCCAGTATTCTGCACTGCAGGGAACAGCTGGCTGGAGCCTCAGCTGCCTTGGGACTCTTTGCACTGTATTCCACTGCAAGGGACACGAGTGCCTCTCACCTGCCTGTACCCTCAAGCCTCAATGCTGTGGGTCCTCAGGCTTTGCCTATCTATGGTCTTCACTCTTGGATTTTTCTAAAAGGTTTAGATAGAGACAGAGAAACAAGGTTGAGTAAAACAGGTTTTGCAGTGCAAAAACAAATGCTCACAACAGAACTCACAGAGTCTTGGGGTAACTGTGAGGACCATGTTGGCACAGAGATAAACACAAAGGTGTAACGACAGCTCTGTGGTCATACGCTGCATATAGGTTGCATGCGTATAGAATTTCTCCAGTGCTTCACTCCTGCTTACATTGACTAAATTACAGTTTCACAGGAAGAAACAAAAATAGCACAGTGTTAAAATAATGCAGAAGAGATCACAGCCTACATTGACTTGCTTTAGCCTCCTCCGTGAAGGTGGGCATGGAAGGAGAAACCTCCTTGACAGCTTTTGACCTACGGCATATATTCTCTTTAGGTTTGTTGGCATGCTACAGTTCACAATTAGTTGTGAAAGGTAGCAAAAAAGGCTGTAGGCTTTGAGGGAGAAAAAAATATATCTATTCAGTTATGCCATCCCATTTTGTGCAGCTGCTCCCTTTTGAACGAGGGGATAGTGGTGTATGGGCACTGCTTAGATTGACAGGTACAAAAAGTTCCTAGCGGGATATAAATATGTACCCAAGAAAGGCTTCTGGTAGATTCCAGGCAAACCTGCTGAAGTTAATTAATGCTGAACCTCTGACACAAGGAAAGAAATTTATACTTGACTTCAGAATGTGCTCAGTGTGTCTGGATTAAAAATAAAATGATGTCAAGAGCTGGTATATATAGAGAGAGCGAATACTAGTGACTGTGTTATAATGGTCTTGCCAACTTTCTCTGATGCCACTGTAAAGTGGGCATTACCTCTGTAATATGGAAAATGTATATTGGACCCAAAAGGACTTTGACAAAATGTTAAGTATGTGATTAGTGTTTTATTAACTATTGCAGACCATGTGAGTTGTTTTTGTACTGTACCTTGTTCTTGTTGCAATCTGTCTAAACAAGTCTTGAAAAATAAAGGGTTTTTTTCCTAAATAAGGTTTTATTTCCCTTTAAAAGAAAACACACAACTGGAAAAAAAAATAACCCAACAACCCTGAATCCTTTTCCCAATCCCTGTAGGATGGCACTTCAAAAGATAAGTGGCTATTTTGAACACATACATCAAAAGAACGGCTTTAGTAGTTGCCAGGGTGGGAGGAAGGGGGAGGGCAAAGCCCTCCTTATAATTTATTAGCTTCCCCAAATTTGATTTTTAGCTAAGGAAACCCTAAATAAAAAAGTAGAGTGGGAAATAAAATTATTCTACTGTATTTTTTTAAATTTCAAGTTACATTAGGAAAAAGTCTGTGGGCAAGGAACAATTTACCTTCTCCCTTCTGTCACCCATGCAATGGAAAGGCTAGAAACCCTCCAAATTAAATTCCCTAAATACAGGGGGCCACTGAACCAGAAGGTGAAATGTACAAGCTGAGCTCAACAGCCACTAGAATAAAAATATAAAGGTTACACTAATTAAAGAATAAAAAACAGCACAGGTTTCCAAAACTGACCCAAGTAAAAATTTGGAAGTATCGTCACAACTTCAAAAACCAAAAGCTTTATTATCTTTAAATTTGTAAAGCTCTGAACTTTAAAGCTGTGACAGCTTTTCCAAATGTTCCAGCTGCACCCAACACAAAAAGGGCGATGGTGTTGCCCAGGCAGCAGGTTCTTTGGCAATAGAGTAATTATGTCATAAAATGACCCGTGCTTAGCTAAAGCTGAGCGTTAGTCAGACTGCTCACCTTTTGCCCGGCTGCAAATGGCATGGCTGTGCAGCACAGCACTCGCTGTGACTCAGGAGGGCTCGTTGCTTTGCAGAGAAAAAGTCAGGTCTATGGATAAGTTTTTCCAGAACATCCAGTCTCGAGAAAGGAACAATTGCAGAGGGTGGCTGAGGCTAGAGTTTTCTTAAAGCTGTTGGACCTCTATGTCCAGTAAAGAGTACTTATTTGGAAATCCTGCAGATAAAGGCTGTTTGCTTATCAGCAAAACAGCGAATAGCACCTGTTCTGGTTGGACTGATCCCACAATCAGCAGACAGCTCAATTTTAGAGCTGGTGATAGGAAGTTAGTTTTTGGTGAATTCGTTCTCTTTGTAGCCATAGACTGTATGGTAAGGGTGCTAGTTACTAGGAGATGTACCTTATCTCTTCATCCATCTTGGCAGATGTAAAACTCAGATGACTTGCATTTGGACTGATTAGCTGTACGTGAATAATCTTTGAGCTATCCACCAGCAGTTTAGTTAATTTAGTAAACTCTGGTAATACCCTTTTGCTGTAATGGGAAACTTTTCTGTTTACAGAGAACTTTAAGGCCAGACCTAGGGAGGTGGAAGTGCGGGAAGGGACTACTTAAGAGAAGTATTTTGTAATGTGTGTTTTAATCGCAGTAATTTTAGCATACGAGGAGAGGGGAAGAATGTACAGACAATGGTTTGGGACGGAACACCTCATTAAGTGGGGAATCTCTTCCTTTAAACCTGTCTAACAGGAAAGGCAGCACGCTACAGCGGTGAGGTGAAAGCTATTTGCAAAATGTGCCTCTACCTTGCATCCGCTTCCACCTTGGTAATATCCAACTGTCCTCCACTTCCAAGCTGTGGCGCTGACTTGGCTGCACCTTCTGCGGTTACGGCAGAAAATTCTCATGAACTTGCTGCAGGACAGGCTTCTGGAGCAGTAGTGATTAGGCTGAGGGTGCGCTTGCTTCAGTCCAAGGCAGTGCATGTTGCTGGAGGCGTGTGACAGTAGCTGTCTGGGGACACGCACAGGAGGTAAGTTAGCTAAGCCAGTACATACGTGGCTGCCAGTAAGTACATGGCTGTCTTGGGTATTGTGTTCCAAATGGCGATTGTGACTGCTGGAGCGTGGAGACACTCTCTCCTCTGCTCCTTCCCCACAGGTGACATTCATTATGAGTCAAACTGTTTCAAGTCACTGAGGTGCAGTTCCGCTGCTTGCAAGCTCTGACATTTGCTTCTCCATTTTTCAGTTGTGCTCTTGAGACAATAACAGGAGGGAAGAAAGACAGAAGTACCAGCTTTCAGGAGGCATAATTTTGCCTACGAGTTTCTTTCTCATCTTTTGATACTGTGTGGCCATCTCCACAGTTTTATTGTGTATGATGAAAGCATTCTTATTTAAGCCAGATCCTAGGGGCAATCAAGTGAGACATGCAACTGTGTCAGGGCAACTCAAAAGAAAAAGGTGGAAGGGGTGTCTTCTACAGCTACTGCTTAGGTCTTAGTAAGCTTCCCTGGTGGGAAATGTAGTGTTCTCCTGGTGTCTGATCTGGAAGCAGCACTGGCAAGCTCTGAAAAACACCGATTACCTGTCGTTGGTGGGAGAGGGAAAAAGGCAGAAAGTCCTGCAGGGAAGAGAGTGTGTGGGTTGAAGTCTGCAGCAGCAGCACTGTATGTGCAATCAAAGTCATGTGCTGCATTGGCACCACAATGTCCCAATAGCACTTGTGCTACACAAAGTTAACTTGGGACGTTGTTATAAGACAGGTTTGTTGGGATGATCAGTGGTTTATCTGCAGCAACTGATGTTTGGTGTGAGTGCTGATCTCTCTCCTGTAATACTAAGATTATTACATATACACATCAAGAAGAGTGCCCAGACCTGTATTACCTGTGTACTACAGAGTATAGAAACAACTGTGTGTGGAGGGAGCAATGAGAGCCACAGAGAAAGTGTTTTCATATAAACGGGTACAGATCAAAGAGAACCTCAAGCAAACAATGGCTGAAAGCAACTCTTGACATCAGGGTGAATGGTGGCCAGGAGGTGGCAGGAGTGCAGTTGCCAGGACCCTGACGCTGCTGGCAAGGGTGAGGCTGTGGAGGGGTGGCCCGTTGTGCACACCAGGGCAGGCGGGTGCCTTCACACACGTGCCCCCCATGCTGTATTCCTGCCAAATTGTCCACACCTGCCCCGCTCTGCTCTGTATCGGTTTGGTTCGCTTCCCTGGTGGCCTCTGCTCTGCTCTTCACACGGCAAACATCAACACTCCTGTAACGCGGGGACAATCTGTCAGGTCCTTGTGGAGACTGACCCATGTGAGGTACCTGGTGCTTATCTGCAAATGAGCTGGTAGGATTAAGGGCTTGATTCCAGTGACCATCTCTATGTACCAGTGAGACATCCCATTATACAAATTGGGACAGGCTCATTAGGGTGCCTGTGTTTGCAGGCTGCATGGAAAGATACACCACTGGAGCACAGGTGTCTTGCTCCATCCTACCTTGCTACTTACCTGCAACCACTTCGCTCCTTGAAAGTCACTGACACTTTTTCCAATCTTAAACTGTCTCCATGGATGAGAAAAAAGTTGCTTTAGCCAGTAATGAATGTAGATACATTTTATGAGGTAGGGCAGTAGTTCTGAACGGTCATCAGCATCAGCAGAGCAGTCAATTCTCTTCCATGTGCCTGGAAATGTAGCACTGATTGGGTATAAAACACTGTGCCCCTGCAGCCTGCGTCTGCACCGGAATATGCATGAGTTTCGATGGTTTATTCTCTTTTTGGTTTTACATTTACCAACATGAAAAAAAAAAAAAGAGAGGAAAAAAATGGTGTGTGGCCTGTTTGTGTATCAGCATTCAGAAGGTGCCCGACTCAGTAGGGCTTACTGAGAGATTTGCTTAAATATGCATTTAGAAAGACATCTAGAGATTTCGAATGTGTCTGCAGGAAAGACTTGCTACTGCAGAAAGCTCCTGAGCACTGAGTGTAAAAACCTCCTTCCTAATTCACACCACAAGTGTATTTTCCACTATTATCACTTTTTAATTAATCTTAAATAATGCATGTAAAGTACTTTCAAAGAAAACATCCACAATAAATCAGGGCTAAGTATGATAACCTAGAAAATGTTATTCCCATTTCATTCAGGAATGTGTCTGTTATGTTGTTGACAAACATACTGTCTCCTCATCCTTCACTATCAATGTCAGCAGCCAGTTTTGCCCTGAAACAGTGTCAAGATCTTGTTCTGGTATTTTCTAAGCAATGATGTGTGGATTCAAAGTGAAGAAGAGCTGATTAGAAAAGATCTGGCTTTTTCCACAGTAAGTAGAGTGTCTTGGAAGAACAGGGGATTACAAAAGGCACCGTCTCCTGAACAGCTTCTTAGCAAGAGAGTGATGAGGGGAAGGCTGATCTAACGCTACACCATCTGAGGCTGGCCTTGTCCCAGGGAGAGCGTGGCAGCTGCCTGAATAGTTTTCCTTCTTAATTTTCAGTTTTGAAACACTAATAAAGAATGAACATCTGTTTCAGTTTGCAGAGCTAAATAAGCATTGTAAGCAGGCAGATTTTAAGACTTGAAATTTATGGTAAGAAGTGTTCATGAAAAGAGGATGTTACTAATACCCAAGGAGATGGATATTTTACAGAATCCTATTACCCTTTTTTTCCCTCCCCACAGGTTTAGAGAGAAAAGAACAATTTGGTCAGAGATGGCTGAATAGCTGTTGAGACATGCTAAGGAAAATACAGGAAATTATCAAAATCCTCATTCACCTGACTGAAACATGGAGTAAAACCTTAACCATGCTTATGTTCATGGCATTTTCTTCACTGACCCAGCTTTCGAAGCAAGGGTTGCTTGAAAAGAACTTGACTGAAACATCTGTTTTCACACCTTTTCAGATTTCAGTAAAGTCTCTCGTTGTTTTCCTCTGGCCTCTGCCTTCCCCAGGCAGGAACAACGCTATTAATTAATGAACAAAGTGGTTTTGCCAATCATAGGGACATCGATACGTAAAGGTGCACTGTTTGCATTCATGTAATGAAATACTTGGCTTCCTGGATTTTCATCCTCTGTTCCAAAGTTTATGTTTTGGAGAACTGCCTTTGTGCCTGTGGTACAGAAAAACAAAGTGACTTATTTGGATCCCACAGGAAGCTGGAATAGAAAATATCAAAATCCACATATTCTCAGGTCTTTCCCACCTTATGTGGGTTATAAGAATGTTGTGGCTCTGCAAGCCCAAACCCTCCTAATTTATTTCTGATCTTCTTTCTGTGCTGGTTTGGTTTGTTCTTAGGATTTGTTTGGGTTATCTTGTCTACATTAGATTCTTGTAAAGACTAAAACCTGCCAGTGTTACTTGAGAAAGACTTCCTTTGTGGTACATCCTTTCTCTGCTGATCAGTTCTCCCTTCTCCTCTTAGCTCCAAGGCTTTTCCCCATTTTACAAGCTGGAAGGACAGCCCCCACCATGTTGCTATGGGGTTCTGAGTTGCTGGTTCATTTCTCTTCTCTGTTCCCTGGCGTGAACATGGGTTTCTCTGCAGGCTCTCTTCCTGGACACTCACCCAGCCAACTTGCCACTCTTTTGTCCAGCTTCACTGCAGGGACTTTGGTCCAGGGTTTATAAAATGGAAAAGTGAATAGATACATTGGAGTTTTTCTAACTAAATATGCCTTGGTAGTCCCTTCTGTGGAAACAAAGCATTATCCTCATCGATTCCATCTCAGAGTTCTCCTTGAAAATTTGCCATCCTGAAGTCAGAGAGTTTAGGACCAAGAAAGGCTGCTAATTACAGAGTCTGACCTCCTGTATATTAGTACGTTCTTCCTCATTCAAGGGAAATGACAATTTTTAGAAGGGCCCACAGACTTCACCAGAAAATGGAGACATGGTATTTCCATTACACAGCTCTGTGAATTTGTTCTCATGTTTAATCACTTGCTGTTTAAAAACAAGTACTTGGTCAGCTTTCAGCTCCTGGTCCGTACAGTAGTAGAGAGCCCTGTGGGATCCAGTGTGTTTCCACATCACGAGTAACACATAAAAGACCTCAAAAAAAAAAAAAAAAAGCAACCAACAACATTCTGCTTTAGGATCAGAAAGCTTTATCTGACACACGGAGGAAAAGTAAAAGTCTTCTACTAGAATTCTCTGAGTTTTGAAGCAGAGCAAGAAAGCAAACTACTTAAAAACACAGAAAATCAGTTTCATGCTGATTGGCATTGAAAGGTATGGTCTGCTTTAAAACCAGTGGCACCTCATGCTACTGAACACACACACATACCGAATGGGCACATTCTCATAAAGTCCTGGGGCTATAGGTAAAACAAGAGAAAATCTCAACATACAGCTCCACTCTGACAAAGCTAAAAGACTGTACTCTTTTAGGCCCTTCTCTTGAGGAAACGGACCTTGTATTGTGTTTACCGATATTGTGGGGTTTTTCTGTCACTAACCTTCCACTGGTGAAAGTCCTGACCGTGTTGTTTCATTATGTGAGATGTCCACCATTGCTACTACAAAGACTGTTTCCAACACAAAAACAATGTTGGCTTAAGACTAGGAGTTCTGAGGACTAGATACCACTTTTTAGCTCTTTGCTTTTCAAAAAAAGCAGGGTGGGGAATACAAATTAAGATAAACATGGGGAAAAAGGTCTTGGAGATACAAAAACACACAATGGAAGAAATGAAAGTAACTGGGTTAGTTAGTAGTCCTTACTTACATCTAATATATTTAAAACTATTTTAAAATATTGTTCTTTATCCCAATAAAATTTTATAGGGAATAAGGAAACAAAAACCCAAACCTCAGAACCCTTGCCAGTATTTTTGCAGCACTAGCTCATAAAACAAACCAAGAATACAGATGCTAAGGAATTCAGTAGCTATATCTCACCTACCACTCTCATGACAATCTACTCCTGCTGGTGTTACTGCAGCTGCTAGCCAAATATTGAACTCCACAAGCCGTGTGGGTGGCATAATACATTAGTTTTACTTTTAGGGAGAAACAGAAAATCAGTGGTTCCAAGTAAAAGCAGCCTCCTCTGCAATCTTTTCAGTTTGCTTCCTCTTGACTGAACAGTAGCCCACCTGCAAATCTATGGAATATTTATTTCCATTGCCTGCTGCAACACTTCTTCTGCCCAAACTGGCTCCCCACTTTCACAGTCTCTGCTGACCAAAAATATCTCTAGGTGGGTTTGTTGGTACCTCTAGTCTCTACACTGACTGTGTAGCAGCACAGGGAAGCAGAAGGCATTCAGAACCAGGAGAGATGGGCCCACAGGGCTCATCTCAGAGGATGGGGTTTGCCCCCTAGGTCAACCTGTGCCAGAGGTGGCAGCAGGACTGAGGAGGGATTCCTGTGCCTTCTCTGGTCCCAGGAATGCCAGATTCAACAAGGGCTCAGAACTGGACAGAGCATCTGGCAAAAACGATGAAAAAGAGCTTTCCTTCCTTTCTGTGGATGAGAACTACTTGTACTTTCAAGCAATTAGGCAAATACCTCTAATAGGTCTAGTTCTTCACATGAAATTTACCTTGGGAATGACATGTTTTGCAGCATTTACCTGCGAGAACCAAACCGAGTTAACTACTGTTTCTGTAAAACCACCCGAGCAATATCTTTCATAGTCCCACAGAAGGCAGGCTAGGAAGCTTGATGTCTGGTGAGAAATAGCCCCGTGCCTCAGGGAGAACTTTCAAGCTGTATTTTTGCATGTTTGCCTCGGTTTGAGGGAACACTTGCCAGAACTGGTTACCTAAAAACATCCCTCCTCCAAGAAACAGAGTTTGTGGAAGCATTTCTAGGTACTGAGACGTTCTCTCTGAGAGCTCCAGTATGTGGTTTATTTCCATTACGCCACAGAGGGTAGAATGAGGAACTAATGCTTTTAAACATAATAGTTGCTGGGTGCCTTTTTTTCTTTCTTTTTTTTTTTTAATAGGCAATTAAAACACCTGAATTTGATATATTGCTTTAATTACAAGTAAAAGATGTAATCAATGTGATTGGAGTTCACAAATACAGGAGCAGGAAAGGAAGAGCTACTGACACAGGTTTGGTGTTGTTTTAGTTATCTAGTCTGACCCCCCAGTTAACGAGTCAGAGCAGCGTTACCCAAGTGATGGCCTCTATATAAGAAGTGCTTCTTAACTGGTACTCACCTGGCAGGGTACCTTTTTGAATCCAGATAGGGGAATTTACTTCCTTGTGAAACCCCTTTGCTTCTGCTAGTTTTAACTAAAATTGGCCAAAAGATTCAAAAGCAAAATAGCCGTGCTAAAAATACTTAATAGTTTATTTTTAACCTAAAAATGTTAGAGTTTAGCCAGTGTGTGCGTTTGATTCCAACATTGATACGTAGATGCTTCCTGCAGTAACTTACTTTTTCAGAAGTATTGTAAAGCAAAGCTTCTCATACTGACTCTCATTTGAGCAATTATTCCTTAGCACTTTTGAAAAATCAGCATAATGCATATTTTTACAATTTTATTTCAAACTGAAATGTTTCTGATTTTAAATTAAACTCCATTCATCCTTTTCCAGGACTTTGAATCAAAACGCAACATGCTATTACTTTGTACTATCAAACAGAAGTAAAACTGAATAGAAACAAAAATTAAACTAAACATCTTTGCTTCAGTGTCTAATACAAAGATGAGAATACCAAGAAGAAAAATTAGCTACAAACAATCAGAATGTTACACTTTGAATTTGCTGTAAGCATTTTAAAGAATTTTAGAAAAAGTTCATAAAAGGTTCTTGTTCATATATATGTGTGTGTATTAAAGGTTCTTCTCTTCAAGGTCTCCCTCTGGTAATTGATATGAATACAGTACGCAGTTTTGAAAATGTACAAGGTAAACTTGCTTCAGTTTTATGATTTCCATGGTGCATTCAAGTAGCCTAGTTATGTATTTAATCTTTCATAAAAATGCAGAAAGAAACAACCCAAAAGTGTCATTAAGGTTGAACTCTCCAGTGAGGATACCCCAAAATTTCAACACTTTACCTTGAAGGGATTCAGTTACTCTGTTCTGTTGTCTTTTGTCCTTTTAGTTTCCAGCTGTATCACACTCACATCCTGTCACACTGGCTACTGCAGATTAAATTACACAAACAGATTAATTAACAATAATTAAAAAGAGAAAACACAGCAACAACAGGATAAGAAATTAGTGACTTAAATGGATTTATATAAACATTAACTTTTGAAGCTTCCTGACTTTGATTGATAGTTAAGTGCTGCCAAACAAGTTCAGGAAGCTCAACTTTCCATAATAATACAAAGCAAAAGCACCTTGACAGAGCTGCAGTTCCTTGCATTTTAAAACAAGTATTGGTACATATTTAACTTCCAGAAACCTTAAATATGAAAAGTCCTTAATAACAGTTTCCATATAAATGTCCATTGATACCTTGAAACATAAAAAAAAAATATCTAATATATGTACATGTGTGAAAACATCTATTTCAAACAAAAAAACTTACTTTCCACAAACTGGTGCCAGGTCCACCCAAGTGATCATGCAGTTCTGAACACTGCACAGGATGAAGTCCTGGAGAAGGTGAACCCAGGCTGTAAACTTTATCTGGTATTATAGTACTTCTGGTCAATATCTGAGTCCCTCCAAATGTTTGGAAGTTCCAAAGCAAAAAGTAAACATCGGACTAGATGGTCTTTCAAGATCCCTTCCAATCCCTGATACTCTGTGACTCTGTGAACTGTTTCCCATGTTTGACTAACGTAAAAAAGCCTGAGGTGGTTTTGCTTAGATTTTTCAATAGAAGAACAAAAAATGAAGCCTGGTCCCTCCAAAATCTGTTACAGGAGCTTTTAAGGTCAATAGACTTCCCCACTCCTAGAGGACTTTCAAATACATTTTTGTGAGGAGTTCCTGGTGATAGGTATCTAAGTTCCTGGTTATTGGTATACCCAGGAAGGCACAACTTTAGCTGAATATAAATATATTCAATTTGCATAACTATACAACCAAAACCCATACAAAATGACACACCATTTCGTTTAGGCACCAGTTAAACACGGGGGATTTCCTGCTCTAAAGATGAAATAGTCCTGTGGGGGGGAAACAACAGAACATAATAAAACCTATGCAAGCAAAGCTTGATTAGGAAATGAAGTGTAACTGACCGGAGACCTATCCTGACGGACTCCGGAACCACCTGCATTGCAAACACCAGGAGTTTTGACAGCAGCGCCACTGGCAAACACTGAGAGCTGGGGGTTGCAGTGTCTGTATTTCGAGGTTCTCCTTCAGCTCAAGTTGCAGTATTATTAATTTTGGTTTGCTTCTTTCCGTTAGCAGATTTTGTTAAGGAAGGAGAACCTCAAGAGTTTTTTTACTGACCCTTCCTCCCTGGATGGTGCTAGCACATGTCATCTGTTTACTCTGACACTGAGCAAAAAGTGGACCAGTTTCGGCTTGGAAGGTCACAGGGAGACAGTAAATTTGTGGTTCCCTGTGCTGCCATTTATACCAAGCCATTTCCCATCAGTGGACTGTGTTTTGGAATTTATTTTCAAGCAGTTCTATGATTAAGACAACTGCTTGCACTTACTTGCCTGCCTGCTTTTTCCAGCTACATAACTGCTGGCTGCATGCTAGGTTTTATCCTATAATAGGAGAAAGGCGCTTGTTCCTTAAAAGGAAATGCCATGCTGCTGCTCAGTTGTGACTCAACTAACTTGGCAAGAAATGAATTTTCTCCATCTCCAGATCAGATCCACACCAACCTGTGATGAGCCACATGAGGGATGAGAGGGTTCACAGGCCTTGGGACATTTGCAGAGCCACAGGCAGCAGTGGAGATGGGTGCGGGCACTGCTGCTCACATGACGCCATTGGCTTCATTAAAGACTAAACGAAGAAGTTACTTAACCTCTCTCTATCTGCAGAAAATCCCTCAGAAACTATTGAAACCAACACAACAAGAGTAACTCTGAAAGATGTTCTGAAAAATTGGGCAATGAGCGACAGGACAAGAGGGAATGGCTGCAAGCTGCAGCAGGGTAGGTTTAGGCTGGATATTAGGAAGAAGCTTTTCACGGAGAGAGTGGTCAGTCAGTGGAATGGGCTGCCCAGGGAGGTGGTGGAGTCACCCTCCTGACTGTGTTTAAGAGCAGATTAGATGTGGTGTTGAGGGATCTAGTGTAGGGGAGAACTTGTAGAGTAGGGCTGATGGTTGGACTTGATGATCCCAGGGGTCTCTTCCAACCTAAATGATTCTATGATTCTATGATCTGAAAGATACATATGCAAAGCTCACGCGGTTCATTTGTGTATATGCTACCAATATAGGCAAGCAACACAGCAACAACACCTCACCTTTTCTTTTACTTTTTTTTTTTTTAAATCCAAGTTTTATTGCCA
Source organism: Jacana jacana (assembly GCA_013400555.1). Lineage (NCBI taxonomy): Eukaryota > Metazoa > Chordata > Aves > Charadriiformes > Jacanidae > Jacana > Jacana jacana. The sequence continues at coordinate 6,548 of VZTM01040691.1, read as the reverse complement.
CTATAGAGCCGGCCTACACACTCTCATCATGCAAACCATGAGTCTGTCTGGTACAGCACTCTTTCTGATCGCTGTAGGCGATAAAGAGGGCTTCTTCACCCTCTCCTCCTTATACCACTTGGAGGGAATCCCAAGGAGCTGCTGGGAAGCAGCAGCTCACCTATGCGCTGGGAAGGGGACCAGGGCAGCTACGGGGACAGAGGAGGGGGGAGCATCGTCTCGATTTACTCCTCTCTCTTTTAGAGAACTCCTTGTACTGCATTAGTCACTGTAGTGTCTGACTGTTTTCCGGTTGTTCACCAATTGAAATGAAGCCTGTTGTGGCAGGGGTTTTTTAATGTGTTTTGTTGTCTGGGGGGTTTGTTTTTGCTTTAATTTTTCTTCTGGGATTGTTGTATGACACAGCATTTCCTGCGTGACCAAGGACACAGGGGGTTTGTTAGGGATGGTAAGGCCGAGGACATGCATGTTCCACCAGCAGCAGTGTCCATGGTACAATTTAGTGCCTGGGGAAGAACATTTTTCATTCTTGGGTGTATGCTCCAAAAGCAGTCTTTGCCAAAAGGCATTTTGGCATTTTTTGAAGTGTTCTCTGCTGTCTCTCAGAGGAACGGTTAGCAAGTGCATGTCTCAGGGAACAAACCTATGCTTACCATCGGAGTGCCCAAAGCCAAGAGGTGACAGGTTTTTCCTGGTTGGTTGTAGTGGTTTGTTTTTTTCTGAAAGCAGATGAATTAGAAGCATGTCCGTTCAGGAGCTGAACCACATGCAAACCTGTATTTACAGATGCTTGTTCCTCTCTTCTCCTCCAGGAAGGGATGTTCAGTCATATCACTCAAGGAAATAGCTTTCAGCGAATGACTAAAAATAATGAAATAGTTTTTTTCAGGAGTGTTCTTTGTGCCATGTGTTCAAAGAAAAAAGCATGGGATTTAACTGAAATACATGTTTTTCTAAGGCTGGGCCTATAAAAAAAAAAAAGGATAAAATCTATTAAAACATACGTGCTTATCTCAAAAGAGTAAGAATTGTATATCCTACTCCAACAAAAGTACAGAGAAAAGTGACCCACATGCAAGCAGTCTCACTTCACAGATACAACTTAAACAAGTTCCTTAGCCTTATTCAAATTTGTGAAGGTTTTGCAAATAATCCCCCCCCCATCCTGAACACACAATATGTTTTGATTTTCATTTCAGCTGAAAACTATTTCGAATTCTTGAAGTAACTACAGCAAAACTGCTTCTATAATTTTTAGCTCTTTGCATATGAAAATGAAACAAAATCTATTTCCGGGTCTGTATGCTGATCTCTGAATCTGGAACACAGAAGTAAATCAAGAAAGTAGAACTAGGTCCTTTCCACAGATGGCAAGTTTTGTAACTTCGAAAGTAAACTAACTCTGAAGTTGTTACAACCCTTGCAAAAAATCATGTTTATGTATAATTAGTATGCATAATTAGTGGTATTGTTGTCCATTATTTGGGGGTATGTTTACTAAGTTTAGTGTTCTACATCCCTGTTTAATTTAGGGTTCTGTGGTTATGCCTGTATCACTACACCCTACACATACTTGTGTTTGACACGGTGTGAATATGTGAAATGAAATGTGCAAACAGGATGCAGGTAAGTGATACTTCAATACTTCTAAGTTCCCTCCCTGCAGCAGGCTGACACTTGCACCCAAGTGTATTAACATGCAAATGTACGGAGACTGTGGACAGCCATTTAGCAAAGAAAAAGGAAAGAAGGATGCCTAAATAGTAATAAGATACAGATCTGAGACACTGGCAATTTTTGGGTGCAGATGCCTTTGAAAGGACTTGTTAAAAGTTAACAGAGTAGCAGGAATACCGTGGAAAGTAATGAACAACCCTGGACAGGTCAGTGAAAAAGGACATTTCACAGGACAATAGTGTTTCTTGCTGTCCTATGCTAAAATGTGTTTAATCAAATTATAATGGAAGATAAACAAAAGTAAAAATGCCTGTCATCATCAGATAAGCTGTAATATTTGGAGTCCTGAGATTGGACTTTCACAATCTCGTCAACTGATGGTGTGCTTTATCCATCAGGAGTTCGGTAAGTTTTGCAGGTCCAACTAAACCTGACAAAGTGTTGAAATTTAGTAATATACAGACTTCCCACCTTTTTCAGTAAAATCCTTTTGCATTTGCAAGGTTCTGTCCACAGAGATCTTGATGAGCTATGTCTTAGATTCCCAGTGAGCACAACCAACACAGTACACTACTCCCATAGTCTTTCAAGTGGCCTAGATAACTGATGATATTTGGGAAGCATCAGAACATTTTTATCTCGCCATTGGTTTCCTTTCCCAGTTTGCAGGAAGTTTTCTGTGTCACTGTAGTACACGCCTGTGAGAGAGAAAGACATTAAAAAAGAAAAGCAAATTATTAGAGGATGTAATAGCACAGAAACTTTCAGTGAGACCAGGGACTAGATATACTAGAAGAAAACATGCTGTAATTGACTCTGTTTCAAAATCACCAATTATCCTTTAAGCTGCATATTCAAAACCAAATATGCAAGACATAATACACACACCAAGTTAAATAGGAGCTCTGAGTTGGCATACTCTTCTGCACAAAGAGTGAAAAACCACGTACAACCCTGTAGAAATGAGAGTGATAAGCTAGTCCTTAATGAGTGATATTTTGACACTACCAAATTGTTAGCTGACACTTAACAGATTGCTTTGAAATCGCTTAGAATTATGAGCATGAGTGCCTTGGTGGCTTTGAGACTCATAATCGATCAAACTTTTACACAGCTTTTCAGTTCTTCCCTGTCCCAACCTCTGTTTTTCCGTTGTCTCCTGCGTAAACTCTTCACCGTGTGTATTTGTAGACCAAGTCCCGACTCCGCTGCTGTTCCTTTTAACGCACACCAGTCAAGCTCTTTCTCTTTTTGACGTATGCAGCACACCACCCAGTTCGGAGCGTTCAGCCGAAGCGCCTTTACTTGGCACGGACAAGAAAGAAAACAAGGAGCAAACTCCGGGCGCGGGAAGGGACGGAGGAGCGCAGCTCTGCACGGCCAGCCCCCCGCCGCAGGCGCTGGGAGGAGAGGAGCACGCACACGCACGGCATGGGTAAAAAAAAAAAATGAAAAAAATATATATATAAAAAAAAGCCCCCCACCGAACGGAACCCCTGCGTTTTTCCTTTGGCCCAGCTAACACCCGCAGTACTGTGAGGCGAGACTACAGGAGCCATGCACCGCCTTTGTTTACCGCGGCTGAACAAGGCAAGGTCTGTCCCTCAAACTTCTGCCGGGCGGCTCCCCGGCCCTTCGCCTCACTTCAATTTTTACCTCACGGCGGCTGCCTCTAGTGAGGCCGGACAGAAACTTGTGAGAGACAAGCGGCCCTTGTTCCCCGCAGGGAGCCAGGGCGGCGGGGAAGGGTGGGCTGCCGGCAGCGACCGCTCGCCTAAGAGCGGTTCCTCCCGCAGCCACACACCCCTTTTCTGCCCTCCTCGGCGCCCAGCGAGGAGCCCGACGCCGCCACTGCCCAACTGCTCTCTGCTTGCGCGGTCGGCAGCCCACGGGGCTGACAACCAGCCCCTGACAGGGTTCCCCTGGGGAGAGCAACATCCCGCTGCGGCGGAGGCCGGCGGAGGGCAACTGAGTGGCAGGACGAACGCTCGGGAACCGCAGCCCCGTCCCACTGAGAGGAGGCAGCGGCGGGCTCCGANCGTATCCCGCTGTCCCGTCCTGCCGACGGGGAGCTTCGCCGGGCGGCCCGAGAACCGCCCGGTGACGGCTGCACACACACACGCGTACGCCCGCCTTGCCCCGGGACCCCACGGGGTATGAGGGGAAGGCAGGGGTGCGTGGCGGGGCCGGCGCTAGGCAACGCGGCGGTCGGCGGGACGGCCGTCCCTCAGTAGGCCGGACCTGGGGAGGGAGAGGGGCAGGAGGGCGGCTGGTCGGTGGGGGAGGCCCTTGGGGGCCGGCGGTGCGTGTTCGGGGGTGCGGATCATTGGGGTGCTCCCCTCCTCTCTGACCGGGGAAAACGGGCGGGAGGGACGGGTGGGACCGGGTCCCACCGGGCCAGTGGAGGGACCGGGGAGCCGCCGTCCCGCCGCTGTCCGCCTCGTCTCGGCGGAGGTAGTGTGCTGAGTAGGAGAACTTCCTCGAGAATACTTACTTACGCCGCTAAAAGAAACACAAAAAAAAAAAAAAAAGAAAAAAAGTCCTGTCATGGCAGAAGGAGGGCGAACAGTCAGAGAAGTGTCTGTGGTTTTTCTCTGTATCGCTGTATTGAACGTGCTTCTGGGTGAGGAAATGTTCCCTTAGGTGTGGGGTATGAGCTCATTAATTTTGTTTTCACTAAACAATTGCAGATGAAACTTCTTCAGAATCTTTTCTTATTTTTTTGTTTGTTTGTTTTGTTGTTGTGCAACTGAAGTCTAATTAGAACCTGATTGGCTCTGTCTTCAAATTTCCCCTCTTCACCTCTGCAGCTTGTGATAGGTGAGAAAATAATACCTTGCTTCTGCTATTTGTGAATTATTTGTTGCTGGAGAGACATAAACTACATTCTACCGGTTTCTGGGCAGAGGGAGACATAACTGTGAAGACTGTGGTGGCTACTCATAATTTCAGATGTCATTTTGCACTTGAGATTAGTTGCTTAATGGTCAGTGCTTCTGACATCTAAGCTCTGTACAGCTTTCCAGTTAATCATCTGCTTCTCCATTGGTTCTATTGTCAAATGTAATATATATGTAGTTCAGGTGAGAGAGAGAGAAATATTTCTAAAGTTTGTTTTATGCAAAATCAGTATTGATGGATAATTGTGGACAGATTATGTGCCCTGGGTTGTTTGGGTCAGTTATATGGGTTAACTTTTTTTCTTCCCTGGTTTTCCCAGTAACTGATATGGGCGTAATGTTGTAGTGATGTTCCCTGGGGATGCTGGTTTATTTTCCCGCTGAGGGTTATTGACAGTAATTTAAGGATTCAGTAGGAACACAGTAGCCATTGCTGGCTTTTGCTTGGTAAGGACAAGTACTAAGTGACTTCAGTAGTGTACATGGAGAATTTTGTAGTAAACGACTTCAGTATTATAGTGTGAAATGATAGGGGCTTTAAGCAGTCATGCATTTTCCAGAGAAGCCTTAAATCGGAGCAATTTACAGAGTTTTTCACTTTCTTAAGTGCCAACGACAGCAACATAGGGAAGTGGCATTTGCTGCTGGGAGGGGAAGTTCTAATGAGCAAGAAGTTTACAGAATGCATAAAATGGTTTGACGTTCTTGTTCGTCAAATCAGATTGACTGGAACTTCAGAATGGAAAACGAAAGGAGACAGCTGCTGGTTCTCACATGTAGCTGGTGAGAGTGGTAGTTGGACTAATAAAAATCCAATTAGAAATCTCTGTAGATAAACTGTTTAGAAACTATGTGGAGTTAATGTTATGCGTGACCACCGAATACTACTAAAGTGAACGTAATGCTGTCTTGTACTAGCAATGGCATCTTCTTGCTAAAGTTGGAAGGAAAGCAGTTGCTGGACGGGGTTGCCGTTTTTGCCAGTGGTCTCTTTATCTCAGCTCTGGGGCATTTATACAATATGAACTACTGTAAACAAAAAGCTAAGTGGTGATGTTTGCAACTACAGAAAAGAACCTAGTGTCTGGGCTGAATGAACACAAAGAGGGAAATAAAGAAGATTCAGAAATAGTCATATTAAACAGATACATGAATTAAGTGGTGTTACTTAAAAGGGAACTTCTGTC
>VZTM01040689.1:0-12311 GCA_013400555.1 Jacana jacana | reverse complement strand
CTTTGTTCCCTCACACACTGCCAATGGGTGAGCTGGTATCCCAAGCAAATTGGTGCAGAGCCACTCGAGCTACACGCCTGTGCGGACCCGTTGGTGGCCCCTCCCTGTTCGTGGTGGGCAGTGACACGTCGCTCCCCTCCTGCAAGCTTTTTCTAGGCCGAAGGCGTGGGGTGGCAGTCAGTGCCCTGGCACCAACTACGCCACGTCAGCCCCTCTCGTCAGCCTCTCTTGTGAGAGTTGGTGGGTGCCACCGGGTCGCAGTGCTGTCCCGGGCCTCCCCTGGCAAGGCAAGCGCCCGACACCCCCTGTACCTCGCGATCGGTTGCTGTGGCTGCAGTGGGGTCGGCTCCAAAGCGGCTGACCTCGACCACTGAGGACAACAGTCAGTTATCAAAGGATCCAACCCAGCTGCCAGAAAAACATCCTCCAGGCTGAATTTTATGATTACTGGAATCACTGTTTTAACTAAATAGCCTTGAGCCCAACCAGCCCTCTGCTCTGGAGGCAGCTCTTGACCATCACCAAGTATTTCTCCAGGCAGTCTGTGTGAGGGAACACACACACAGGATGAGTGGATCCCTTCATGGACAGAGGGCTCCCCCAGCACCCACCACCACACACACAGCAGCTAACATTGATCTGGAGAGGAAAAAATTGAGCCTGGTTGCCTATCACTTGGGAGTTGATGATAGATGAAATATGGAGGGAAGGAGAACCCACAGTCACCTTTGTCTTGCCACATTCAGTCTCCTCCAAGATTTCCAAAGAAAAATGGATTTCAGCCCTACCCAGTCACAGGGTTTATCACAAATTCATCTGTGTACAAAGAGTGCCATCAGTTCCCACACAGTTAAAACATCAGCAGGAACACTCTAGGAATTTATCTCCACAGCTCCTGTTACCATGAATGAGGCTCCTTCTGTGTTCAGAAAACAGCCACATCAACCACTTCCCAAGCACTTTGCCATCTGAAGTGCCACTAGAAACTCAAGCATCAATACAATCTCCTTAGAGGCTTTCTGACACTTGATTTCTTACAAAATCTTCAATTAATAAAAACCCATCCAACAACAAAAAGCCACTTCAAGCTGCTAATTTTCTTTATTACCTTTTGTTTAAAATAAAAAGGCATGGGTTGCTGCAAGAGCTGCTGCTTCTCCCCACCCAGCCGGCTTTCACAACGTAGATTCTGCAGTGGAAACACCCCTCAGTGTTTCCCAGTCCACACCACAGGGTCAGCACATCCACTTCTCTGTGCATGACTCCTCACCTTTCCACTGCCAGTCTGGGAAAGCCCACCAAACTCAGGTTGCAGCTCCTTCAAATCAGGGTCTCAGTGGTACCTACATCAAATTACATCCTACTCAGTGCCACGTGGATGTAAAATAACAGAAAATTCAGGTAATGCCTCGGTCTTCGCACATGGAGAGGGTTTCCCAGTAGGATAGGTATCCCTCCCTCTGCTCTCCCAGTCCCAACTGGGAAGATAGGACACAGTGAGATTCACACTTTCATGGTGCAATGGAAAGAAACCTGCAAAGGCTGTGCAGTCCTCCCTGAGACATATCATGGGATAATGCCCATGCTATGGGGATCCCCTCATCCACACAGCCCGAGCAAGACTTCTTCCTCCCCACCCCACCACTTGCCCAGTGTCTTCTTCCTCTGATGCTTTCTGACCCTAGGCATATTAAACTTCAGGCTTTCTATGGCACACCAGTTTGTCTCCAAACATCACGTTTCAATCCAGGCCCTTCAAGACACATCACAGCAAGCTGAAGGGTGCCACAGAGCTGAAGAGGTGCCCAACTGATCCTGCCACTCTCCGCAGCAAGGATGGGACAGACGCTGCCAAAATCTGAGTGAAACTGAGCAAGAACAAGCTTATATTTTTGAAAATGGGTTTGCAGTCGGTTTTATCATTTACAATGAGCACATTAAGAGTAGCCTTGGCAATTAGGGCTTGGAAGCCTATTAGTTACCTGATAATTAGGGAGAACTGGCATAAATGAAAGCCGAACAGCCTCCTGCTCCTATGCCACATTTAAAGAGCTTGTCCCATGCAGTGATGGCAGCAGAGAACACATCAGCACAGGGAGGCAAGAACAGGATCAGAAGTGATGCCACCTTCTCCAAGCTATTCTATAGGACCAGTCCTGACCCAGTAAGAAAACTGGTTGCTTTCCAGTAACCTTCCCACCCTGACCACAGAAGAACAATAGAGCCAGATGTGAGACCCCGTTTTCTGACCTTTAGGAGAGAAAGTCATTCTGTCAGTGAATTTTATTCATGCTCTTTGTACTCAGATCCATTAAGCAGTGTCCCGTGGAGGTGTCTGGGAGAAGCATCCTCTCAGACTGAAGGGTGGCAGAGCTGAGACTCCGAAAGGAGGATGCTGAGCCCTGGCTCGCCTTCACACAGATCATTATCACAGAATGATATGGGGTTGACCTCCAGAGGTCCCACCCGACTCCACATAATTCTGTGCTTAGTTATCAACAACAACTCACACCCAGAAGAAATGTAAGGAATACTTTACATTTGTGCAGCAACTGGGACACTCCATTTCACCCTCAGCCAGAAATTTTGAAAGCAGCTCCCCCATGAGTGAAAGCTTTTTCCAGGGAATCTAGGCATCCTTTAGACTTGCACATCAGTATCTTCCATGGAAGTGGAGACTACAAATCCAACAATCAGCAAGAGGAACTTAAACCTACCACAGACACTGCACCCGAAATTACTGCTACATCAGATACTCTACCCTCTAAATCAGAAACCATCCTGTAGAAATAACCTTATCTTCAGCTTACCCCAAAAGGAGTAGGGAAATGGAGTTGGTAGCACTGCATTGTACATTTCAGGCCATTTTTTTTCCCCTCTGCCTGCACAGAGGACACTGACACACAACACATGTCATACTCCGGGACCATTCCCAAAGATAAGACCCAAAATCCCACAGCAGCCTTTGAGTTCTTCATAGAGGGAACCTCTTTTCTTAAATTGCTAGTTATCTTCACACAAGAACATTACCCATTGACTTGCTGTTTTCTTTAAGTAGCTGCAGGGAATACTATAAGCATTGTGATATGTAAAACTGCTTCACCAGGGCTAAACTGGCATCTTTACTGCAGCACTGCAATTTGAAGCCAAAGGACTGCTTGATGTCCAGGTGCCTTTTATTACAGGATTAGGATTACAGCAGCTGAACCTGGACCTCGCACTGGCAGGGTGTGCACTGCACCACATGAATGCCATTCTCACTTCCCCCTGACCTGCTGCAGGTCTCAAAGAACTTTGGAGTAATACAAAGCCTCAGATATGAAATAGAGTTATTGGGGCTTAACAAGTTCCTGCACGTCAGCTGGTCTGTAAAGAAAATGCCTCCCTACGTGCTAACATCCCCGAACAAAACCAGGGTAAGACCATACTCAGAGAAAAGGGCTTTGTGCCGATGCATTTGTCCGTGTTTGGTTCAGGCTTAGCCCCCGCTGGCCCCACGGGTGCAGAGCTCTTCAGGAGTTCAGGATTTACAGGATTATTTTAGGGGCACAGCTTTGCACTTCACTCTGCCACAAAAACAGGCAGATGACTCTGCCACAAAAACAGGAGGCACCCCCAGATGCCGAAAGAGCTCCTGGGGGAAAGGCCGGGGCTGCCCTGAGGGTAGATGACCCTCAACCTCAAGACCCCAAGAGAGCTGGGACTTTCCATACATCATTTCTCCACTTCCATATCACACTTGTGTCCCCCACAAAGGCAGGCTACCTAGAAATCACATTTTGGGCAGAGATCACAAAAGGATAAGCAGTTCCCACAACTGCCTTCACCCCACCATCACTGCAGGGCTGACTTCTGCTATTTGTGGAAGCACCCCATTCCCATAGGAACGTTTTTAGCTGGGTGACCAGCAACTGCCTTAGCTATAAAGCCGCCTGCCAGACTCAGTATTTATATCTGCACCCTCACCATCTGCTGCAGCTATTTTCAACTCCTCAGCAACTGCAACTTCAAGTAGTTCTATGGCAATTGCCCCCTTCTGACACCTCTATTCAAGACTCCACTGCTGTTAGAGTAACCAGCCCTCCAGAGGGAACTGAAAGCCTGTGCAAGGATTTGTCCCAGCTACACAAACTCAGCTTTATTACAGCCTGGAACCAAAGGAGGAATCGCCTGAGCCCAGGGCACAGAGGGATGGGCCAGCTCTGGCTTTACCTTAGATCTCCAGAAGCAGGTTTTAGCACCTTTCTTAACCATAGTATATGAGCCTGTCACACACCCAGGGTAAAACCAGGGGCTTCCTTAAAAGAATGGGATTGCAATACCCAATTTTCAGAAGCCCCTTCCAGAGCATAGCCCCAGCAGCAACACTTCTCCCTTTCTGCTGATAAGAGTGCTCAGGTGCCCTGGGTGGGGGCACTTATATCTTCTGTGTGACCAACAGCACTCACCTGGTCATTGGTAACAGCTGAATTCAACTTGCTGCTTAGCTCAGAAGCAAAAGAGAAAAACTTCTTTCACTAAAGTTTCCAGAAAGAGCTTTGGCTGCTCATTTCTTACTGTTCACCTCTCCTTATCCAGTGGTTATTATTACGTTGAACAGCTCAGCTATTCAAAGCAAGTTTAATTCACCTGCAGATCATATTACTCACTCCACGCTTTCAGATTTAGAGGTCAGAGGGTTTCTTCTTGCATTGCCTGATTATTGGAAGGGAGCATGTTGCTGTGATGGACGGACCTCAGATGGTTGGTGGTTCATTTGAATCAGAGAAATGCCAAAAAAATTGTCCAAAACCACAGAAGTCTACAAATCTTGTCTAGCAATATCAGACCCATGTCTGATTTACACAAATACTTTGCAGTCAGCTGCTGAAGAAAGTATCTTTCTCATTGATTATAGTCTTCTAATACAGGCAGCGTGAACAACTCTCATCACAGGGAACAGAGCCCAGATATTAAAGCTCTTGTATTTCCTTATATCCTACATTTCTGCCAGATTCAGGGGAGTGTGTCAGTTCAATCTGAACACTTTTTTTTAGAGANTGCAGCAGGGTAGGGTTAGGCTGGACATGAGGAAAAAGTTTTTCCCAGAGAGAGTGGTCAGCCAGTGGAATCAGCTGCCCAGGGAGGTGGTGGAGTCACCCTCCCTGACTGTGTTTAAGAGCAGATTAGATGTGGTGTTGAGGGATCTGGTGTAGGGGAGAACTTGTAGAGTAGGGCTGATGGTTGGACTTGATGATCCCAGGGGTCTCTTCCAACCTAAATGATTCTATGATTCTATGATTCTAATTGCTCATTTTATCAGTAGTGACGTTATTTAAGTTCTCCCGCTCTCACTCTCACTGCATGGCTTTTATCCCTGAGCTCACATGAATCCCAGCCATGGAAATCCTGCCTGTAGTAAAACTGCATTTCGTAACGTTTATTGTAACTGGATTATATCGAACTGAATTGCTCAGAAATGAACTGTGTGCACCTTTGTCAGTTCCTGCACCATGGGCCGAAGGGCTTCTTGTGACGCTGGTGAGCTTCAGGGCTGGCCTTCAAGAGCACAGAGCTTGGTTTACAGGTATTAGAGACAGCACAGACTTCATCCAGAATGAATTTAAGTCACAAATGCTCACGTCCCCTTACGATGCTGCTCGTTAGCTCAGAGCTCTTTCAGAGAGATTTAATCTGCCAGGTAAGAGTGATGATGTTACCCCCAGTGAAGCAGGCACTGGTGGGAAAAACAGACCAGTTCTAGATCCAGCCCCACTATTGTCCCACTGTGTGATCTGGAGAGCATCATCTTCTCTCCCCCTTACTTTTGCTGTCTTGCTCATCAAAGTCCAAGTTCCTATAGGCAGCAGCTCCCCCGTACAGTGTATTTACACTGGGGCCCAGCACTCCAGGATCCCTGGTTTTATTCAGTGCCACCAACGTTCAGATAACATAGGTAAAATAATCATGGAATCACAGATTGGTTTAGATTGGAAGGGACTTTAAAGCCCACCCAGTGCCACCCCCTGCCCTGGGCAGGGACACCTCCCACCAGATCAAGTTGCTCCAAGGCCCCTCCAACCTGCCCTTGAACCCCTCCAGGGATGGGGCAGCCACAGCTTCTCAGGGCAACCTGGGCCAGGCTCTCACCACCCTCACAGCCAAGAAGTTCTTCCCCAGATCTCACCTCCTCCTCCCCTCTTTCAGTTTAAAACCATTACGCCTCATCCTATCACTCCATGCCTTGATCACGAGTCCCTCCCCAGCTTTCCTGGAGCCCCTTGAGCGCCTGGAAGGGGCTCCAAGGTCTCCCTGGAACCTTCACTTCATGAAATCCCCTCCATCTCTCTCAGCCTGTTCCCATAGGAGAGGGGGCTCTATTTGGATGAAACCTGCCCCACTGCAGCAGGAGACAGAAGCTGCTGCTGCCAGCCTGCGCCACCAGTTTTCCACTCAACAGGGCTCCCCAACCTCTTGCCTTTGCTTTCAAAGCAGCCTCCCATTATTGCCCTGCAAAGCTCTCACTTCTGCCTCTGCCCAGCAGGACACTGGAGTGTGGATCCCCAGAGCGCCCGTTCAAGCCATGAGAAGGAATGGGGATGTGTGACCACCCTCTCCAGAAGGTTTGCTTTGGCCCTTTGTGAATTAGTGAACTGTGACCTCAAAGTNCCTCCTCTGTACTCGCTCCAGCACCTCGATATCTCTCTTGTGCTGAGGTGCCCAGAACTGGACACAGTACTCAAGGTGCGGTCTCACCAGTGCTGAGTACAGGGGGACAATCACCTCCCTACTTCTGCTGGTCACACTATTCTTTATGCAAGCCAGGATGCCCTTGGCCTTCTTGGCCACCTGGGCACACTGCTGGCTCATGTTCAGCCTCCTGTCGACCAGCACCCCCAGGTCCTTTTCTGACAGGCAGTTCTCCAGCCACACTGCCCCAAGCCTGGAGCCATCCATGGGGTTGTTGTGGCCCACATCCACATCCAATGTTCATCGGGAGCCGCCGCTGTTATGCTCAATGCAGTGTTTACACAGCAGCACGGCTCTGCAGAGTTTTGCTCCTTAATTCATTTTCTCTAAATATGACTATCACAGTGAGATATATACAAACACATACTTTTAAAAGCATATTCTTATGGATCACTTCAGATAAACAGCGTAATTAACACAACAAAGCCCACATTTTAAAATCTTGTGTAGCGCTCTGTGAAGGAAGCCATCCGGCACAGGTCTTGTGTTTCTTGATTGGAGAGATGTCTGGCTGTTCTTCTGCAGTTAAAGCTAAGTGGTTTCTATGATTTACAGTTATCCAAAAGAGGAGGATGAAATCAAGGAAGAGATCACAGCCAGTATTGCTAAACACCGAAACACACCCTGCCAATCACAGCAGCGCACGGTCTGTCATTATAAAATGTCTCTTTTCTGTCTCAAAAGAGCCATTACTGCCCCACCAACACACCCCCAGGTAGAGCCTCCATGTACAAATCAGACCAGGAAAAGAAAAAATACTGGGAAGAAGTTCAGGGAGATGAAGACAGAAACTGAAGAACTTCAGTGCAGCACTGAGGTCGAGAAAAGTGTGTGTAGAAGGGGAAAAAAGTCAAGATAATGCAAGTTTTCTGGGTTTTATCAAGCCACACCACCCAGAGGAAGAACTTCTACACAAGCTCATCCTTAGAACAGTTCTGCTAGAGGTTTCAAAGCATTCTTAAATAAAAAGGGCAACCAGGTGCTAACAGAAGCTTTCTGCTCCGGTTACAGACAGGGAGGAAGATGAGGGAATTTAGTTGGAGGGACAAAGAGCCCTTGGAGATTCCTCTGAGCAGGATTATCTCTCATTCACACTTCACAAATGGAAGCCCCTGTGGAAAGTCAGAGTTTTCGGGTGTCCAGGGCTGGTCAGAGCAGACAAGCTGGTACCAGGCTGAAAACCCCACGGAGTGTCTGCACTTCAATGTCACCGCGGCATCTTCCCAGCAGCATCTCAAACTGCATCTGGAATTAATGATTTGTAGCAGCTTTTTATCTACCAATAGATCCATACTGCAGAAATTGAAGGTTTTATGCGTTTTAATTTTCATCCTTCTTTATAGAAGGGACAAAACAGTAATGGAAAATTGGAAAAAATGATTGAAAGATATAGAAGCTGTTCTGAAAAGTTAGCAAAGGATTTAAGAGTTAGCAGGGAAAGTTGTACTCCATGCATGGAGTAAGAATAAAGACTGCCTGATTTTCACATTGTTTCTATAATTTTGCTCAGTGTGATCCAAACAAGGGTTAAAAAAATCAAATTCTAAAAGGTGGGACCCAATTCTGATGCCCTCCCGTGAGGCTGAACCTGCCAAACCATGTTTCCTTTGGGATGTGCTCAAAGTGATGGAACCCTGAACTGTTTTGTGGATATTCAGAAGTTTGTGTAGATTTGACCTCATCACTCTCTACAACTGCNTGGTGTTGAGGGATCTGGTGTAGGGGAGAACTTGTAGAGTAGGGCTGATGGTTGGACTTGATGATCCCAAGGGTCTCTTCCAACCTAAATGATTCTATGATTCTATGTACACCTTCCCAGTATCTGGCTTGGGGTGGGTCAAGGCTCACAAGGGATGCGGCTCCAGATGAGCCCGATTTAAGGAGCCAGCCAGGAAGAGAAAGCAGAAAAGTGCAGGGAACTGCGGTTCATCAACAGCACCAACAAGAAAAGGCACCGGGTTTTGCCTCTTCTGTAAAAGCTGGTGAGGGCCTTTAAAGCATCAGATCTCAGAGGCCTGTGATTAGATGCAAGGCACTGCACAACCAAGAAATTAAATTTCTAGTTCCTGCGGCTATAAAATAAGTTGGAGGGAATCTAAATACATCCTGAAGCCTTAAAATTAATAAAAAAAAAAAAAGAAAGAAAAGAAAAAATAAAGAAAGACAATAACAAGCACTTGATTAAAACGTCGTGGGTGTATCATGAATGAAAGCCAAGATTGTACTTTGGAAAGTGTGATCAGGAAAGCTTTTGCTGTACAATTAGGGAACAACCATGAGCTTGCTGTAGTGTCCTTAGAAAAAGGAATTTACTACAGAGCAAGCACCCTCTGAGGGATGGAGTATTTGCTTTGATAAGATTCTCTCCTTGTGGCATCCTCTGGGACACTGTCCTGTCTGATGAAGCACTTAAACGCTTAAGTTTTGCTTAAGGTTACAGCTTCTCTAGATAATTCTAATTTCAGGAAGGGAGGAAAAAAGCCATAAAGGAAATCACAATGCGGCTTTGTAGGCAGCGGTCCATGGTTTAATGCAACGGACTCAGGAGAAGCTTGTGCCTTGTCCCTTGAGATTGTACAAAACAAAACCAGGATCTTTCTACCCTACCCCTTGTTAAAAATATGTTTTAAGTTACCTTTTTGAATAGTGCCTGAGGTTCTCCACCCTCCTCTTTGCCACTGCCCACTGCAGTCACCTCTGTTTTCACAGAATCACAGAATGCTGTGGGATTGGAAGGGACCTCTGGAGATCACCCAATCCAACCCCCTGCCAGAGCAGGTCCCACAGGAACAGGCCCAGGTGGGTTTGAATGTCTCCAGAGAAGGAGAGTCCACTACCTCTCTGGGCAGCCTCTGCCAGGGCTCTGCCACCCTGAAGAAGTTTGTCCTGAAGTTTAGATGGAATGTCTTATGGTCAAGTTTGTGCCTGTTCCCTCTTGTCCTGTCACTGGGCACCACTGGAAAAGCCTGGCCCCATCCTCCTGACACCCACCCTTGAAGTATTTATAGGGGTTGATCAGATCCCCCCTCAGTCTGTGCTTTGTCACTCAACAACGTCCACATGGACACAGGAAAGGAAGCAGATAATGGTTCCTTGATTAATCACAAGGAATGAGGAGAGAGAAACTTTTTTTAGTGGAAAAAGACAATCCCTGCTGCTGATGTTGGGCACGCAGAAGCGCATCAGGTGTAAAATGTCTGAACTTGTGCAGAGAGAAGTCTTTGCAGCAGCACAGAACTCAGACACATCAGACAGGCTCTCCACCTGCCCTCCTAAGAGACGCACAGCCATCAGAGGTAACCTGGACAATCATTACTCATTACCAGCAGCATGAAATTCAAGGACTTCCTCCCAGCTGACTTGCTCCTTCTCTGACAGGAGCAAGAGAGCAAAAATGAAAGAGGATGCCACTTCTTAATAGTCTCCCAAGTCAAGCAAAGCTATTAGGATATAAATATACAGCCTCTATTTGCAACGAAGCATGAAAAGAATTGCTACAAAGGCAAGCAGAAGTAATAGCCAGAGAAATCCATCAAATGAGGCATGTGGAGCCACACAAATATTTCCCAAACAATAGAGATCTCCAGCTTGAGGACAAAGCTCCACTTGCTGAGAAGAAAGTGATGCAGGATCTTTACCCCACCTGTGAGAGCTGCACACCTGGCCATCAGTTTGTGTCTGTGGGACAAGACCAGCACCAACAGAAACTGTTTGGAGCCAAGGGTCATATTCACAAGGGTGTTTAGGCACCCATCTCAACCAGCTGGCGTTTTTGAGGAGGGTTTCCTCTCCCCTCAGAGATTTTTTTTTCCATTAAGTGATTTCAAAGGTACTCAAAGCCTCGTGAAAAGCAAGGCCATTGCACAGAAGAGCAGTGCTCATGCTGGGAGAGGGGAAGCCACACACAGGTGGGATTTGGCACAGGGAGCAGCCAAGGTCAATATAAAATAAATGGAGGAAGAGAGGCCACCTCGGTTCTGGAGATGGTTGCAGAGCAGCAGCGGAGCAGAGCTACTGCTGTCCATGGGGGAGAAAGGGAGAAGGAAAATAAGTGAAGACAAGGTCTGCCCATGGAGCTGTATCGCTACTGACTTTGACAAACCCTGGGAAAACCATTATGGGAGTGAGTGCTCTGGCTGCTCCCAGCTCTGTGTTGTATTGAATCCCTCAGCTTTTTAAGGAGATACTTTCTACTGGGATACAGAACGGCCTGTGCAAGCCAAATCTAAGCTATGACTTTCCTGTCCAGCGGGGACATTTAACCATCGATGCATTTTACCCCCACATAGAGCAAGGAACTCTGCTCAAATAAACCTGCCACGCTCCAGACGTCGGAAGGCGTGGATGTCTGCAGCCATACGCACCCTCTTTGGGTTACTGTCTGGTCTGAAGTCCTCGATGTGGAGGTTGGCCAACGGGAGGTTCTTGTGTAGTTTCCTGGCACTGCTGACTAAGCAGTGAAATATTGTCAGGAGTTCCTGTTTAAGGGGTGGGAGAGCAGGCACAACAGAACCTGCATGGGCAGCTTTTGCTACTGCTGCTAATCAGAATACAAGGAAATTATTTTTTTCCCATCTGTGACTCCCACAAATAAGACCTCCCTGCTGCTATTCTCTCAACTGCTCCACTCATCAAGTCCCTTTGTTCTGCACGTCCTACTGGCCATTTACCACAGAGTAAAATGGATTTGCCTCGCGGCAGTATTTTTTTTTTTTCTTGTCATTTTATTTGGGTTTTAAATGCATTGAACATCAGAACTTTTGAAACTTCACGATGCCTGAACGCTTAGAACACTCATTAAACATTTAGTGCCTGACGAAGGGAAAAAACAGGCAAACAAACCAAGAACCAAAACCCCAGATAAAGCATAAAACAGGGGAAGCAGAGTTCAAGGCAGAATTTATTCAGGGGCAGATTTCATCCTCTGCTCACAGATGAAGGAACATTCACTCCTCCATATTCAGCAGTTGCTGGGACCTGGCAAGCTACAAAACCACTCAGGGCTGTTTTAAATTGCTGCCACGGTACAAAGGCATCTGTGGTGATCTGAAAGCATATGGAATAACAGGAACACAGAACATCTCCCGGGTTCAAAGAGCCCTTCTCTCTCCCCCAGACAGGAGGGACAGGGGGAGAGAGAAGTGGTAGGGAGAGGCACCATTGCCTTAAGGCAGGACTGGTTTGCATTCCTATGCTCCTGTACTGGTGCAGGAGTGGCCCAGCAACGGGGACAACCTGCCAGGGAAAAGCCTGGCATAGTCTTACAATCATAAAATCACTCAGGTTGGAAAAGACCCTTGGGAGTCCAACCATCAACCCTACTCTACAAAGTTCTCCCCTACACCATATTCCCCAACACCACATCTAAACCACCCTGAAACACAATCAGGGATGGTGAATCCCCAGGTTCTTTTCTGCCACACTTCTGCTTTCCAGTCACACTTCCCCAAGCCTGTAGCGCTGCATGGGGCTGCTGTGGCCCAAGTGAAGGAACCTTCAACAACTTGTGGCCCTGTTGAAACTCATACCATTAATGCTGGCCCATCAATCCCTGGCCCTATCCAAGTCTCTCTGAAGAGCCT
>VZTM01040687.1:106005-133299 GCA_013400555.1 Jacana jacana | reverse complement strand
TTATTATTTGGTCTGAATTGATTTCCCTTTGTAAAACAAGCTGTCAGTTCAGCTTTTCAAAGGCTTTTCAAAGCTCTAAAAACTCCGAACCAGTAGTAAGTATTTTTGTGCTGTCAGTGTTTGCTTTTGGCAAACTGATTTTAACTCAGTAGGTAGGGAAACCGTAAAATCTAAACCGGTAACGTCCTCAGGATCATCATTAACGTTTCTGTACACGGCCCAAATCCTCTTGAGACATTGTAGCTATAATCAGAAGAAAAAAAGAAAACTTTTGGTAATAATCTAGCCTGAGCTGGATGGCTTGTGCTGCAGATGTTGTCTGCTCCAGGAGTCGGAGACTTGATGGCTCTGAATGTGGAATGAACTAATGTGGCTGCTTCTGCTATTAGCAGTAAAAGCCACGTGCTTAATATCCTTCAAAACCTTTTATTAGTCTTTTGGAATATACTTGCCTTCTCAAACCCCCATAATTAAGTAGCTGAGGGAAATACTCTCATTCAGTGAAATGATAATTTCAGAGATCTTTTTCAATTTTCCTCTGAATGGCAAAGTTAAAAAAAAAGAAGTTTTGGTGATTTATGCATTGTGTCTTGTGTTGAGTATGTTAACAGAAGACCAATGAAGATTTTATGGCAGCCTTGCTGGTCTGCAGTGTTTGTGAATAAAGGAGAAGAGGAAATGAATGGCACTGGCATAGAAACGTGCAGACAGTTGCAACACGGCAGGTCACATTTTCCCTTCAGACACCGGGGTTGGAGTGTCTTTACCTGTCTGCTTAATTCCCTTCAAAGTCTGTCCTCTAATTATCCAAACTCAAGGTAAACCAGAGCCCTCTTTTCTTTGGGCGATGGGATGATGCCCTCCCACAGCAAGAGGCTGGTGGAAGAAGTGTCTGTATTGGGATGCTGGTGGTTGCTTGCATCTCTGTGCTACAATCAGGTGCCAGTTTCACTTCTGCTGGTTTAAAAAGAATATCAGATTAAACAAAGGAATAATTTAACCTGTCGTTTCCAACCGTTAGCAGGTCCTTTAAGTTTCTTTCTATAGGCTTCCAAGCCTCTTTTCTAAGGTACTGATGTTCCTAAAATTAGATTCCAGTAGGATATGTGTGTTCCTGGGTTGAAGGTTTTGGACATAATTTGTTTTGTTTATATTTGGCAGAGTTCTAAACACTTCTTAACTTGTGTTCCTACAGAGGCTTTTAAGGCCATGTCAATAATTGTATTTAAAATACATTTTGACAGTGTGGTGGCCACCTGTTTCTAGAGTGCTGATGAAGTGATGCACCTTCATCTCTGTTAAATATGCCTTCATAAGATTTTTTGGGGATCCCTGGATGGAAGTATATTTTTCTTGTTTACACCAGACCACATCAGGGGTAATGACAGTGTCTCTGAAGTCATATACTGATTCCCCATAACGATGCAACCAGATGTGTGTTATATTTTCTTAGGCTTTGGCTGGGGTGGGGAAAAAAACCCACGAGGGACCTCATTTACTGATACATACATATATATCTCTACAACATAATTATTCTGGAGTAAGTCAAGTTAAACAGATAAAACCGGAATAAAGCGTGGTTGAAGCAGTCGGTCTGGTGCTCAGAGTGTGCTCTACAAAGTTATATAAGATTGCTGCCCCGGTTCTGCAATCCTGAAATGTCGCCTCCCCGTTTCAACAAGGAGGGGTTTTGTTTTCTTTTAGCCGTTTTCAGATATCCCGAAGTCATGTATTGACACATACATATATATATACGTGTGTATATATGTATATATGTAAAAAAATGCATGTGTGTGTGTAATAAATCGGAGCTGTACTAGCCTCCTTGCTGCAGTTGAAAATGATGGCTGGCTCAACAAAAACGTGTGGGATGTGTCTCCTGTAAACAAGAAATTACTTGATGCAATTACTTTTAACACTGAATGTACTCACAAGCCCTTCAGAAACAAATAGAACTGAAAGAAATCCTTAGGATTTTTTTTTTTTAAGTAGGATACCTTCATTTCATACTTGGATGTTTCTGTGACAGTTGAATATTCTGGATTTTTGGAAGGATTTTTTAAGCCTACCGTTCACGTACAGTGAATTGCATGAAATGTCCAGAATTGCAGAGTGTTAGCATTCAGGCTTGTATTGTCCCCCAGTTAATTTCTGGGAAAAGTCCTGTGGTTTCTCTGGAGGAAAGAGAAATGTAATGCATAAAAAATACTGGTAATATTTGCTTTGGTAAAATAGATGTTTTATACACCTTCAACCTTTGAGGAGGCAACGTGTCCTCCAGAGGTACTTTAGTTTCTTCTAAAAGAATAGGTTATTAAAAAAACCCCAAACAACGAAGCAACAATAGCTAGGCTTTTTTTTCAGAGCAATACCAATTACACTTTGTGTATTTGTCTTACTCACACTTCTTTTCAAATCTGTGTTTGCAAATTTCCCAAGATCATTTATCCTTAAGGTGTATTGGCCGCAATTAAGACAGTAGGACCTTAAACATTTATTTTAAAGCCAAGAGCAAATAATTTTTCGGTATAATGAGCCTGATTCTGACCTCAGGGAAAAAAACCAAACGCTCAGTTAAGTCATTAGAAATGTTTCCTGAGTCTAAGGAGTGGAGATCTGGTCCATGAAGAGAACTGTAGGGCACATTCAAAGCAATTGTGAGTAGCTGTAATTAAATCTGTATTTTAAATCCAAACAAATTCTGTTAAAACTGGTAGCACTTGCACAGAGATGAAGGGGAGCACCTGCTTCCTAAACTTAGGAAGTGTTCAGAATGGCGTTAAAGTTGTGGTTTTATTATTGAATGCTTTTAATGGTGTGATAGTTGCCGTTTCGATAAACGATGATATAACCAGTATTTACCTCTCCAGCCTTGTTGGGAAACCAGATCACGGCAGATGTTAACTTTTAATTAAGATCCTATGAATTGCTGGCTTGTGTTTAGACAAGAACAGTGTAAATGGAAATGCTTTTCGGACAGATAATTCCGAGCAGCTTTGCCGGGTGGATTCTGGTTAGTGTATGTTGAGGAGCAGATGCTGAAGTTCAGGGAGGATGAGCTGGATCTCTCTCAGGAGGTGCCCAGAACTGGTCGTTCTCCGAGGATGCCGCTTCTTAGCATCACGGTTCTGCAGTAAATCCCACGTATTCACCCATAATAGGAGTTCAGTGGCTGAAATGGCCTAAAGGAGTTTACAATTGGGTATGAGAGATGGCAAACATCTCTGATATGCAATAAAAAGGAGCCGTGGTACCACAGGCACAAAGTTAGGTATCAGCAGACCAGGCAACAACTGTATTTTAAAGCTCAGGTTTGTGATGAAAGTTTCCTAAAAGCAAAGACGGTCCTTCCACAAGGTGACTTGGGTGTTACTAACGATGCTTGCTTCAAGTCAATCTGCTTTTGGTTTTTAATGCCTGGAATGATGCCATTGCACCAGGAATTCCATGGTCTGGTAAAACAGTTCTTTTGGAGCATTTAAAACGATAACAAAAAAAGAAGAAACAAGCAACCCAAACAAAAAGCCTTAGTGTGTTGGCCGACGGCCACGAAAAATTGGAATGGCTTTTAAAGTTAAGCCGAAGGTGTGGTGGTTTGGGGTTAAAGATGCTGTACGCCTTCAATGCTGCTAGGACTCGGGTTTGGGCAGGCTTTCCCTAGGGGCCGATGGAAAATGAGTGCTGCTGGGGGTGAGCAGGGGCAGGGCAGGTGCAGACCCTGCTGCAGGGAGCCAGGTAGGGCTAGTGGCAGTGCCAGCCTCTGCGTCCTCCTGTCCCCTTCGCTCCCTGCCGGGGCTGCTCCGGGCTCTCACCGCACCCCACAGCTTTGCCCTGGGGGTTTAGCTGATATTAAAATGATGTGCTTGCCTGACTTTAATACCCAACAATGCGGGGTGGAGGGTGGGGATAATACATACATATATATATATATATATGTAAAAAAACCCCCTAGTTTTAATCTTGGCTCTGCTTCAACTTAAGCACAAGAGTCGTTATTTATGCTGTAATGGCTTCTTTTAATTCTTTCCTTGTTTTTGGTTTTCCTTTTTGTTTGTCTGTTTTTTGTTTTGTTTGTTTGTTTTCCTTTTTTATTTATTTATATTTTTTTTCCTTTTCTTCAGCTCAGGTACCTGACAATGACGAGCAGTTTGTGCCAGACTATCAGGCTGAAAGTTGTAAGTATTTGTATGAATCATCACTTGCTTCCAAATCCATGTTTGTATATTTGTATTTGCCTCTTGGTATTTTGTTATTTATTGTGTCATCCACGGTCATGTGATGGCTCCTTTCGCTGGTTGGTGACATCAGTGGGATGTGTAGATAAAGCCAGTGGCGTTCTGGCCTGTAGCTGGAGGAAGTTGTTGGGGCTGAAGGGGTCACCTTTAGCTGGGGTGGGGGTCCCTCTCCTGTAATTCCCACTCCCCAAGGAGAAGGGAGGACAAACCCAGGTGGTTGTGGAAGTGGTGGGAGTTTCTGTGTCCGTGGAGTGAGGAGTGGAGCGTGGTGAGCCCATCTGGATCAGACATGGTGGGATGGAGGAGGCAGCTCTGCTGAGCAGAAACGGGGGTGCTCGGTCCGTTTTGGTTGTAGATAAACGAATAAAAATCCTCCACGTAAGAAATGGGACACTTGCTGAAGCTTGTTTTATAAAGTCGTCTTAGCACGTGGCATTTCGTTGCTCAAACAAACTTTCCCTTTGAACTGAAGGGAGGAAGCAGGAGTTGGGTTAAGCTGGGACGCTTTGCATCGCTTGCTGCTTTACCTAACCTGTCCCCAAACTTCCTTTACTTTAGCCTGTACCCCCCAAATCTTGTCTCCACCTGCTGAAGTGAAACTGTTGTGTTAAATCACTGGTTCCCCTTCGCTGTACCCGCTCTTCTGGGTGTGAGAATTGGTAATTTGGCTAAAGTCACAGACTTTTTGGAGCTTCTTTAGGCACCTTCCTTCTTCGTGGCGAGGCTTCTCTCCATCGCCAGCGGTCTCTTCGGAACGGTGTCTGCCGATTGCAGCAGAGCGCAGGGTAGCTTCTTCTGTTTTGCTAAATAACTGAAGTAATTTATCCCATCAGAGTGAATTACTGCAGTTCACTCAGCCAGACAGCTGTTAAATACAGCGCTGGCGTACAGAAACGCTCGGATTAAAATTAGAGAGATTAGAAAGAATTGCATTAAGATAGTCCTTAACGCGAAAGACAAATTCAGGCTCGTTGAGTTTTCTTATAAATCTTTCAGAGGATTTTTTCCAGTTATTTACAAAGTGTGTTGGGAGTTTATTAAGAGTATTCATAACAGCATCTTCTGGGTTAAAAAAAGAGGAAAAAACCCAAACTGTTTTTCTCATTCCTTGGATATATAACTGCACAGCAACATTTTAGTTTTGTTTGACTTTAGAAGTTCCTGTACATGCACCAACCAACAGTCATGATCACTTTTAAACTTTTGAAGTTGCCCTTTGTAACAGATTGAGGGTTTGAGTTGGTTTTTTTGTTTTTTTTACTTCTGGCTTCACTATTTATTATTTTTTTTTTTAATTCAATTATACTGTGAAACCCCAAACTATTCTATAAGTTGAAAACGAGATAGGTTATCCCCCATACGGCGCTGGGTCCAAACGTAGCCATGTATGCATATGTCCTTTGTGTAAGAGTACAAAGTTCAGTTAGGGCTTCTATTAACCCACAATTATCGTTACACAACAAGTCAATGATTCTTGGAAAATAATTTGTGAAGCGTGAATGAAAAGCTCCATTGAAGCTGGTCAATGCTGCTGGTGATAAAGAAATTCTCCTAATATGGCTATTTTATTAACACTGCTGTATTTCAAAGTTCCTTAGCCACAGCTTACACAGTATTATCAAAGGAACATTTATTTCTTCATTTCAGTTGGTTTCTTTATCTTAAGTAAAGGTCAGGAGAGCTTCCTGGAGAGTTACTCTGGCAGAGGTTATGGAGTTTCAGACATACACTTGGATATAATGTATGTAGCTGTGGGCTGTGTGAAACGGGAGCGGAGATCAACATAACCAAAGCCGTGGGGAAATTACTGCTGCAGAAGTAGCACAATTGTGCCTGTTTTCTCCAGGATCCAAACCTGCCTTCAAACTCTATTATAATGGCTTGCTATATATAATCTATAACTCTGTACAGCACTCGCCCCCTTGCTGGCAGGAGCACTTGGTCTTTTTTTTTTTTTTCTTTAAAAGAAATAAAGAATTTCTGATTATTTTTAAATGTTGGGAGAGGATGGGCAAACTTTCATGGGTTCAGTGTTTCATAGCCTTTAATTGAGTACAAAATGGTGAAGGGGGGGTCAGCAGCCACGTTAGTTCAAACCATGGTTTGCTTCACCAATTTCATTTATCGTTTCTAGGTAGGCAAGGGGTGAGCGTGTGTGACGTGGGGAGTTTGTAAAGAAAAGCAAAGGGCTTTGCTGAAGCAATCTCAGTCTGTCACACAGGTAGAAAAACGAGAGACGTTTTCTTTCTAGCTTCGTTGCTTGAGGAATGGCAGATTTGTGGTCTTGAGTGGAAAACTCGTAACGCTGAAAGGAGCGGTGAGAAACCTGGGTAACAGCAGCAGCAGGGCTGGGAAGCTGTGGTTAAGGGTTTCTTGCCTAGAAGTCATCAGATTAGTTCAGCTCTCCAAGCAAAGATGTGGAAGGTGGTGGAGGAACCGATACTGCCAGGATGGTGCGCCGTTTCCTAGCGCTGTGTGGGACTAAGTGCCCCTTAAAGTGCCATGGGGTTTGTGTTTCTTTTCTGTAATAATGATTTTAACGAGTAAAACTGCACTGGTATTAGTAACTAAGGGAAACATTTAGTTTAGATTAGATATCCAGTCCACTTTATCCACTTAGGGATTTAACTTCAAAGCTAGCTTGGGACCATGAATATTTCAATTATGAGTTGCTATTAAACTTCAATCAGTTTTCAAAAAGCAAACATTATATATATATGTGTATTTATAGTTAGGTGTGGGCTTTGAGATATTATGAGCAAGATCAACAACTAGCATAACTTCATGCAGTATTACTGACGTTACTGCAATGATGCGTATCTCCACGAGCATGTCAGGCTTCCTTCCCTTCAGTGCTTTAAACTTCAGCTTATATGTTAAAAGTTTAATTTCTTTTGTTACTTCATCACGTCTTCTGAAAAGAGGTCCTTCCTACCGTAATCAGCTTAGAAATGTCTGCACTTCCAAACCTTTTCTTTTTCATCACCGTTTCCAAATCCCCATCTTGCCCATCTTGTGTTACCTTTCTGTTAGTTTATTTATTTAATTTTTTAAACTTTGAACACCTATCACAAAGAACCTTTGTAGTTTAACTCCAGAGTCGGGGGAATGAGGAGTAGATAACAGCTAGCCTGTTGGGGATGAAATTTGAAAAACAAATGGCAGTTTAGTTTCTCGTAACTTGCAACAACTGAACTTTGTGAGTTCTAAGGGAGAAAAGTGTGTATTGGAAAGACTTTTTTGTTTTGCTTGAAATTAAACAGGAAAAATTGTCACAATTACATACTACAGAGTGTAATTTTCTTACTCTCTTCATTTCTGTTCCATTCTTCTAAGAAAAACTCCACGAAAAGGAGGAGGGATCACTTTTACAGGCATCACACTTGGAAATTCGGTGCTAGGCAGGTTGCTTTTGCCCCGTTTGGAATCTGCTTCTGTGCCTCAGCTGACCTGTTTGCTCTGGATCCAAGTTACGTCCTAATGACTCTTCTTTTAGCAATTAGGTGACAAGTTGTGTAAAGCAAAAAAAAAAAAANCCCCCCCCCCTCCAAATCCTTACCTTCATAAGAATTAGTTGTTTTTCTGCCCTTACAAAGTCAGTATTCAGGTGTGGAGAAGGGTGACCTGTGTTAACTTCCTCAGATAAGGTTTCCTATTGTTTCGAGTCCCATTTTCATATACTGAGGAGGAGCCAGGCCCCTGAACTGGTTGTAATCAGTGGCGAGGCTTTCAGGTACGGTAGGAACAGCGAGGACTTTCCCATCTAGGAGTTAAAATGAATAGAGTGTTCAGTTTGCTCGAAGTCAATAGCTGTTGAGGTGAAGATTGCTTGCTGCCATTGTTTGGATGGTTTCTATGACAGACACAAGAGGAAGTAGGTAGGATTTGCTGATGTTTAAAAAGGATGTAGTTGGCAGAGAAAACTTGGTCTTGTCAACAATACACTGATTTGTAATTCGACCTGGGTACAATTGGTTGTAAATGGGGATTACCCTGCACCAAACCAGATTGCCTGGTGTCTTAATAGCATAATCGTGTTGTGTTTTGTTTTAATAATGTGTATTTACATTGGTCGGTTCTTCCAGAGTTTCTTCGGTTTTGGTTTGGGCTTGTTTGTTTTTTCCTCCTTTTTCTTTTGCCCTAAAATGTAGGTTAGACCCATTTAAAAGTCATGATAAACTCTAACTTTTTGCTTTTTATTTGATACTGGATTTCTGCTAATGTGGATTTGTGCTGTGCTTCGCTTTCCTGGTCGTTTTCCTTCTCTTTCGTTTTCTTCTTGTGTTGTTTCCCTGACCATCACAGCCTTAACTTAAGGCTGCCAAGGGGTAAATGTTAATGTTAGACCACAGCTGTTGACAGTAAATGGGAAGGGCTGGCTGTAAAATCCCTGCTCCTCCGTGTCTGATTAAACTTTAAGATAGGAAAAGTACTTTTTTTAGTAGTGATTTTTGTCACTGATCTTTCACGACCTTTATTCTTGCTCTTACCTCTTGTATTTTGTGTTTTGGTTTTTTTTTACCTCCAGGTTTAGCAAAGGAGCTCTTTCAGCATAGATGCCAGGAGCCTTAAATTATTCAGGGATGTGCTTTTTAGATGCTCTGGCTTGCAATCTTTAAAAGCCTGTTAAAGAGAGATTCTTTACATAGGCTTCAGGTAGCTGTATTCTTCTGTCATTTTAACTAATGGCTTAGGATATTTCAAATGCAGTCTAAATGAGGAAAAGCTTTAGTATTTATTTACATGGTTGCAGTATACAAAATCATGAGGTGGGTTTTTTTTAGGTTGGTTGTTTTTTTTCCAGTATTGGGTGAAAAACGCTCTGTTTGTTTTACTTCATTTCTCTTCTTTCCGTATCATAAATTTCAAAAGTGAATTTTAGGACTAGAAGAGCCCTTTCTTTTTGCTGTAGTGTAGCAAGATCTGGTGAGCAATCGGTAGAGGTTAATTTTAAGTTATTTTAACACATTTTGGAAACATTCTCCCCCCCAGTAATTAAAACAAAAAGACTCAGATTAATATAAGTTCTGACAGGGCCTACTGAAGTTGAAAGGAGATCTGTTTAGTGGATTTGGTTTTGTTTATGATGCAGAACATTTTAATTTTTCCAGCTTCTTGAAAAAATGTTAGGGGACTGAAAAAAAAAGGACAACTTTATTTTTTTTTTTAACGTGATGATTCAGTGCCTTGGCAGCTGGTATTCATGGCTCGGTAGTGCACAATGTCCTAGAAATTGCAGTTGGGAGTGTTTTGGTTTTCTGTGCATGGCAAGTTGCACACCCCAGCGTGTTTTCAGGTTTGGGGTTTTATTTATTTATTTATTTATTTTAATTTTTTTTTTTTTTTAAAAGAATTATTTATTTTTAGAGTCTGGATGGCTGGAATTCACCTTCTCTTGAAGTGTAGCTCTGCAAATGTGGCAGTGCAGCAGGCGGTCCGGCAAAGAACCCTACGAAGTGGTGTCTAGTTATTATTCTTGGTGCCATTCCCTGGGCTTTCCTAGAGCTTTCTGCTGCAGCTGTGTTTCGTTTCTTGCCACTTGTCTCGAAACTGCTTCCTCTTCGTAGGTCAGACGTTGTCAAACGCAGATGCATGTAGTTATTTCTTAGTCTGTGCCCGAGTAGGAAGGGCCGGGAGAGTCGGGGCTCCTTGGTTTGTTCCTGCCCTTAGCTTTGGGTGACCTTGGGCACGATGCTTAACATCTTTGTTTCTGGGGTTTGAAGTAGGGACAGAAATGCATGTATCACTCTGCTGTGAGGTACACAGTTTTCTTAATGATCACTTATCTGGAGATCTCAAAAGCATTTCACAGAGAGAGTCCAGTGCAATTGCTGTTGTAAGAGCAGGAGAGGTCAGACGGAGGAGTTGATGCTGACCACCTTATCTCCCTTCATAGTTGCCTTAGATAGCCTCACTTGTTTCATTGTGTCCCTGAGCACTTGTTTCCTTTGTTTAAAACAGGACTGAAACAGTTACCAGCTGTTAACTTTCCTTTTTCCCTTTTCTTCTTTTTTTTTTCCCTTCTCATTCAAAAGAAATTAAGAGTTGGTGAGTCTCAGAGAACTTTGTGGGCTCATTTTGTGGTTCACAACCAGGCATTAGCCTGTGCTAATATGGATTTTTTTTTTTTTTCCCCTCCCTCTTCCTCAAGAGGATTTTTGGAAATATTTAAATGTGCCATAGTCACGGCCTTTTCCATAATTGCAAGGTTTAATTCTTGAAAAAGTTTTACCAAAAGGCAGACTGTCAACCCATAATGCCTTTAACTCGCCATTCTAACAGTGGAGAATTTGTGGGTTTGCTTTGGGTTTAATAAGAAGTTTCTGTTTATTTGCTTTTCTGCTTTTATTTATACACTAAATTTCCAGCTTTGAAGGTTCTCCTGCGTTGTGTCAGTGCAGATGGTGGCAATAGCACTCTGAAACAAACGGCAGGACCCCACCGAGTAGGAGTAGGTAGCTTTTGAGGTTTTTTTGTTTTTTATTTAAAAAAAAACTTAAGTGGAAGCTTCAGCGTTCCCATGGAGGAACCCAAGCAGCTGGACACGGCCCTTCTTGTGGGGTTTTGTCTCCCCTGTCTGTCCCTTGGCCTTCTACTGCCGTGTCCCTGCTTGGCCAAACTGACTTAGTTTCCTTTCCTCAGAGCCCCATCCTTGTTTGCTGTTTTATTGAGATTAAAGGCTTAGGTTGCATGTGGAGGTTATCAGCTAATGAATAAACTTCAGTCATCCTGCCCTGTGATAAATCTGTCTCGTAGATCAAAGAGAAAGCATGTAGGCCCTTTTTTTTTCTTTTTTTTTTTCTTTCAAATGGTAATTTCTTAAGGCTGTCAGATCACTTCCGAAGTTCTGTTTACATAAAAACAAAAACATTAAACATATTTTATTCAAAATGTTGGATTTTCAGTTTTGAAAAAACCCTTCCATTTCCTCTGTGAGGAAGCCTCCCCTCCTCCTTTCCCCAGCAGGACTGGGTAAAGATCCCATCTGTGCGAATGGAGGCAAGACCTTCACACTGTAACTTGCAGTCACAGCAGCGTTTTCTTAAGGCTGTGGTTATTTCTGGTTTAAAACAAATAGTTGTTAATTTCGTGGGGAGTATGGACATGTATGTGAGCTGAAGCAAAGAGGCAGCCTGCAAACCCACTTCTATTTATTTCATGTGTGTCTTTGGTTAAAAGAGTGAGAGCCCGTATCATTTCTGGGGGGTCTTTTTCCTTCTGCTTGCTACCTCACCAGCCAGACACAGAAGTCGGGCTCTCCCCCAGACTGCTGTGAAGTTTTCAAAGGAGGAGGGGAAAAAAAAAAAGAATTTAAAAAACCAACAAAAAACAGAAAGGGGAGGAGAGAGTGACAGTCCCCAAAGCCTCAGTTTTGGGGACAGTCCCCAAAGCCTCTCATTGGAGAGTCCGTGACACCTCCGTGTCGTATCGTGTCGGACTGATGCCACCAGCCCTCTGTAAGCAAACGGGGAAAACAGCCTGTGTTTCAGGTTCTGTCTCCTTTTGTTTTGGTCCTCGGCATTTCAGTACTGGGAGGTGATTACGGTGGAGCCAAGTGTAAGCTGATAAATATGCATAAATAATGACATTTATTAATTCCCCCCCCCCCAGTTTTAGAGGTCATCAGTTTGGTTTTTTTTTTCCTAGGAATGATACAAACCTTGTCTAAACTAGTAAATGGAAAACTGGTTGCTTTTTTCAAGGCATGTGCTCCAGTCTTTTCCCTGAGAAGGTTTCTTTCCTTTTCCTTTCACTTATTCTTCATGTTCTCCTTGTCTCCTTGATACATGGCTCTTACCCATTTCTGGATTATAGTTTGACCTTGATGAGGTGAATAGAGAAGTGAACTGTCTTGGTAAAGGATATCTTTATTCTTAGGTATCTATTTGTTCTGTAAGCCGAGGATTATGCATGTTAGAAAAGAGTGAATCATTAGCAACTTTATTTCTGGTTGTCTTTTTTCCCTGTGGCTGTTTATGAACTTATTCAGCAAATGTGGTTGCCAGTAAGTTAATGTAGTGAAATATTTTTTAGCAGGGACGTTTACTGCCAAGTCCTGCAGTCAGTGAATAGGAAGGTTACTGACTGGCCAGGTTTTTGTCTTTACATTTATATATTATGAGTCGTCATCAAGGACATCTGAAAAATTACATGTGCAGAAACAATTCCCAGTCTTGCTAATTTGATCCTCTTTACTCAAATGTTCTTTCCTTTCTGCTTCTAATGTATACCTAAAAAAAGGTAAACAGTTTAATTTTCTTGAATACTCTGTCTTCAGGCTGGAAGCGAGTGCAATGTTCCCTTATTAACCCATCCGTAAATAAAATTTCACATGACCAAAGCATTCACCTAAATGGAGACAAAAGAGACTTTGAAAAGAGTCAGTATTCAGCAAAGACCAAAAGTTTCAAGCGCTTGGGAGTAGAATTTGGGAGCTGGATTTATACAAGTGTGTGTGTATGTATAGACAGTGCATACTCAGTGTGTGTGTGTATACACATATTCTGTATATACATACATGTGTGTATGCTTCCATACATATACCTGCTGTGTAATTGTCGAGTTGTACTGGTTGTGGGCACATGTGAAATAAGGGTGTAACTTCAGGAACAGTTGGCTTCAGGCAGAGGGTGTGTTGGTAATGTAGGTTCAGTGGGAGCCTCCTATACAGTAAGGTGGCTATTATGCCCTCCTATACGGTGGGGGCAGAAGCCTTAAATACCTGTGCTGAGAACCGGAGCCTGGTTGCAGGTGGTCAGAATTCCACCGGCTCCAGAGAGCGCTTTGCTAAGAGTCTTTGAATATGGGGCTACTTCTTTAAGTCCTGACTTTGAGGTTCCCAGAGGTAACCACTTCTGACAATGGCCCCTTTGTTTCCCTGTTGAATCAGCGATAAAACCTGGGAGCTGAATTTCATTGTTGACTTATTTCAATGGCCCGCACCTTTTCCAGTGGAGACGGCGGTTTTTGCAGTGGTTTCTGGTAGTGGACTACAGATTTCGATTTTCAGCCTCGCTTTACTGAACAGGGTTGCCTTACTGGTGAGTGGGGATTTGTGAAAATTTAACACCGGAGCATGAAGGGCATGTGTATTTAGAGTGGTGACAGTCTCGTGCTTCCAACAAAGTAAACAAAACTCCCATTAGCTCCCCCGAGTTAGTGTATACTTCATGAATGAATAGATACGTTTATTGTTAAAACCAAAGCGAAATTAAAAATTGTCTTCTCGAAACGCGGTTTTGTTCCTTTTAGTTGCCCAGCATTGAGAGTTGCTAATATAAAACCAAATTGTAAATCTTTTAAATTAGTTGTTTACTTCATGGTAGAGAGAGCTCACTGTCTAGTCCATTCCATTATTTATTGGCTTCTTTTGCTTTCGCCTATTTTTGAGCAGGTAGCTGACAGACAGGCATGATTATCCTGAAGGATAATCTTTTGTTATGATGCTCTTTTATTATGAGGATATTCCTGT
The DNA here is from genome assembly GCA_013400555.1 of Jacana jacana. Taxonomy (NCBI): domain Eukaryota; kingdom Metazoa; phylum Chordata; class Aves; order Charadriiformes; family Jacanidae; genus Jacana; species Jacana jacana. Next base: position 119,592 of record VZTM01040687.1, on the reverse strand, counting down.
TTTTACAGGGAAGCAAACTGAGACACAGGTTATGAATCTCTAAAGGTAGGCTCCTTAGACCGAGCTGCTTCAAACTGGAATCGGCCTTCTGATGCCCGTTGTTTAACTTCGGGACAATAAATGGCAGACCCAGAGATTAAATCCAGTTTCACTTTTAGTCCAGCTTGCAAGCACAAGATCAGCAGCCTTCTCATCTATAGCTGGCTCTTGGTATGAATACATCAGAAAAGAGCTAGGGGAAAGAAAAGATAATAATAATAAAAAAAAGCCTAGATTGATGTAACTTGAAACTTTTCCGTAAGAGGGGAAAGAAGGCAGAATCCGATTGTTTTTCTGCTGTGGGAGTGCTTTCCCAAGTACCAAGTTGGTGATACCTTTAAAACAATAAATTAAAAAAAAAAATACAAAACTGTTACTTCTGGCAGAAATACTTGTTACAATTTTCAAAGTTTTCTTCATAATTCTCTTTCTAGAAAACCTATGAAAACCCAGACCCCTCAAACTGCAGATGTACCTGAAGTGGAAAGCCAGTGTGTGTGTAAAGTGCTGGGATATTATCTCACTTGGATATTTTAGTAATGGAAGTTACGTAGTACTTAGCCATTACCTCTTACAATTTAAATTAAATTTTGGAAATTGCTGCAAATGGAAATCCTGTCCTCAGAAAAGCACACAGACTCTGATTTAGTGGCCAGCTCTTCTCTTTGCATTTAACTTTATTGATAATTCCCAGGTAGGAATACAATTTAAGTTTTCTCCCAGGCTTGGTTTTAACGTTAAGGACCTTCCTCTTTGAGGTGGAGCTCTAAAGGTGGATCGCTTGTCCTTGCACCCTGCCTGGGAGCCTGTGGAGCCACATACATTAGAAGTAACTGGTGGAACCAATGTGCCAGGGTTTTAACACCAAAAACTAATGCAGATGAAGAGCCAACCCTGTTTCTCTCTGGGGGCCTGGAGGCTGCAGATTCAGTCCAGAGGAATTAAAGATTCTTTAGATTCCCACCCCCAATCATTTTACGCTATCCACGGGTTTTAGATCAATTACTACAGAACGCAGCTGCTTTCATTTTTATTAGGTTACTGCTTCCTCCTCCAGAGAGCCTGAAGCCGCCGTTTATTTTGGGGGCAGGGGGAGAGGGAGAGCTCTTCCTCCTGCCTTAACCTACTCTCCTCCAACATCAAAGCACCTCAGCTGGCTCCTCCTGCCTTAATCCTCCCTTTCTCCCTCCCACCAGTCTTCTGCAAATTTCCTTGTGTTCCTCCCGGAGTTCCCCAGCGTCTGTGGCATTTGTCAGCACGTTAATTTTTGCCTTGGAGAGGTACCTGCTGGGAGGCAGAGCCCCTCTGGCAGCGCTCTCCCCTCGGCAGCCCCGGACAGGTCCTGGAAAGGAAGGAGAGCACTCCACAAAGGGGACATAAATCAGAATAAACCAGTGCCTGTGACAGCATTTCTTGTGAGATTGCTGCTTTCGGAGGCTGAGAAGCCGTGGCGGTAACTGCAGCTCCCACTGCATGAAAATACCTTCTAGACAATTCTTAACTAGAAGCTGAAATCTTTCTGGAGGAGAAGAGGGGTCAGCTAACCCAAACCAGTGTCAAACCGGTCCTTTGCTTGGGGGTAGAAGAATAGAGACGGTCTCCAAATACTGTGTGGTTGTTCGGCTGGCTCTAGCAGCTGCCCAAACAGAGGGTCAGTGTATGCCGAAGGACCTGTGGTGCCCTAAGGAGGTGTTTACTAACAGCCTCTTGAAAAGTTTGCCTTGGGAGTAGGTTAACTTTTATGGATATTTACTGAAAGCTTCCTACCCCTTCCTCCCTCCCCCTGCCACCGACTTCTCCTGCCAGGTGGGCTTTTTCTATTTTCGCTGCACTGAACGTACTCACCGGCTTCAGTTTTTCAGCTGGCACAGTCCTTTTGAAATGAGAAGCCAAGTGGCTACAAATACCTGAATTATCTCAGTGGTGGCTTCGGCACTTCTCGCATCAGAAAGCTGCAGGTGTGTACCCTCGGTAACGCTAATGAAGGGTTCAGAAATTGCAACCGCACAGACGAGCAAATGAGGGATATCTTACACTATAAATGGGGGGCTTTATAGCCCTGAACCCCTGATTAAGCTGTGTAGGTGCAGCCTCTGATATTGTGCCCCCTCTTTCACGCTGTCTGGGAACCCCTCCACCTCTCAGGAAGGCTGTGTTGATCGCGGCAGGGGGGTGTGTGTGGTGGTGTCGTGGGGTAGCCGCCCAGAAATAGCAAGACTGGCAAAAAATTTTTAGTGCTTTAGCACAGAAGCTTTAGAAAAGCACATCTCAGTTAAAGAAGGACGCTTGTTTCCATTCATGAAGAAGCATCTAGAAGAATTTCTCAGCTGCTGAAGGGCAGGAGCATCATGTTTAGAGTCACATGAGCTGTGCTGTAGGGAAGTGGGATGTGTCTGCCTTTATAATGATGATTTTGTTGGTCACTTTTTCCCTGTGTACAGATGCCCTCATAAACCAGCTTTCCAGGTAGTGCTGCAACTGGTGTGCTGCAGATCCAGCGAGCTCACCTCTGTTCTCTCCTTCAACCTTTTCTTTTTTGGCAGGTGAATACCTGCTGCTATTCACCTGTTCATAGTAAATGCCAGATCATAGTAAAGATAGGGAAAAATGATGGTGGACGTATAGAATTAACATAATCTAGAGATGAGCGGGTGATTCAATTAATTTAAAATTTATTTTCATCCATCTTGGGTTTTGTCATCTAGTCATTAGTCTGTAATGCTTTTTGCTTTAAAACAAAAAAACCCAAAACACAGAAAAAAAAAACAACCTTCTTACTCCTAAGCAAGAGAAAGTATTTTAACAAGCAATGCTTGTTAATACAGATGCATTACTGCAGATTTTAAGGTCCAAAATTTCCAAGCATTGGTTGTAGGAAAATGTACTGTTATTTTGCCATCTTGAAACTCTGTAGTAGTAAACAGGAATAGATTCCTGCTCCCAGTGCAGTTCATCTTCACCTGCTTGCTACTTCTTCCTGGTTCAAATTCAGTCAGTATTTTGTTTCTTCTTACACCATGTCGTCTGAGAACAGTTGGTGTAGACTTTGAGNGATTTTAAAGACTATACTATTATGTAGCGTTCGTGCAATGCAGTATTCAAGTAGACCGTTAATTGACATGCACAGTATTGTGTGCTTTAGGCTGGAAGAGAAAATAAGCAATTTGCTTCATTTTGCAGAATGAGTTTTAACTGTTATTAAAGTGCATTTGTAGTTGCATATTTTCCAGTAAAGGTGACAGATTACTTCAAAGCTGGTATTTTCTTTTTGTTAAACAAGATTCTCAAATAGATCCATCTTGCCCACGTATTCTATTCTTGCCAGTTGGCTTTGAAAGCTGGTGCTTGGGCTCATCGTTCAGAACTAGCTTCCAAAAAATGAGATCCCATGCTGTTTCTATCTATTGAGCTGGTAGGGGCTGGAAGGATCTGATCTGAAGCCAAGGCGAAGACTGAATTGATGGAATCATATCTACTGGCCTTGCCAAGTACTGCCCAGTCGTGAAGTTCCACTTTCTGGGAAAGAGCACGGAGGCGAGGGGTGGCAGAGCATTTCCCGCGGTACTGGCTGTCCTCAGGTTTTCTTCCCTGGATTTAGAAACAGGCCACCACATAGGGAAGAACTAGCATTTTGTGGAATGCATTTTCACACATTTACTTCTTGTTCTTCTCTTTTGCGGGCTGCTTCCCCATTTTCATCCCCAGTGAGAGACAAGCGTGTGGGGAGGAAAGAGCTTAGTGCTCTTTATTATGATACTACACGTATTTTGACCATACATAATGTATTATTGCAGATAGTGCCTACTTCCATTTGGCTCAGAATATGGGCACGCAGCACCCGAACACAGACTCTGCTTCAGGTGAATGGTCACCTCAGGGGGACTAGACGGAGGCCAGTTATCTTTAGGGCTGAATTCTGTGTCTTAAGCAAGTTCTAGTTTTCTAGATACAACCATAAAATGGAGAAAAACAACAAGATCACACGTTTCTTCAAAAAGCTGCTTGACAGGGTTGCTTAGTTTATTTATTTTTTTACTTCCCTTGCTTTTCTAGCGGCTTTCATTTGTGAGATAGTGAAAGCTCAGTTCTCTTGTCTGTGTTCAGATTTTATATAAACTGCCAGGATAGTCTCTGCGACCACAGTGATGATACACATCTGTGTGTCAGATATCCAATTTGTCACCAGCTGCTTCCAGTATCTGGCAGAGAGCAGGACCTAAATGAAATCCAGTTGACTGGAGCTCAGCTACGATCTGATAGAGGCGGCTTTGATAGATCAAGTGGTTGAAGAACTTGGTGGAGTCTGGGTAGATGTAATCTCTTCAGCTACTTTTAAATCAGCCCGCAGTCTTCAAGTCTTGCTCCTCTTGGCAGCTGTTGCAGTGGTCAGAAACAAAAGGGTTTTTTTGCTGTTGTCTAGGCAAGAGATTGCCTGGGTCATCCATGCCTGGGGTTACTTCTGCCCGCAGCTCTTGCAGCGGTCTGTATGTGTAGGCTTTAATCCAGAATCATTGGGAACAGTTTAGCTGGAAGGACTTTACTGTCTGTCCGTCCTCCCTCCCGCCTCTCCTCATCTGTCACTTCTCCCACATGGTGCTTTGATTCCAGTTTTTGCTAGGATACTGGCCTGCGTGTGTGCCTCGTTCAGCTGCAGGAGTCAGCTCCAGAGCTTGAAGGAATGGTCAGCCGGGTCCAGTACCAGCTTTGGCTAACTCCTGCTGTGGATCCCAAAGGTGACCAGTAACATTTCTCATCTTAACCTATATCAGAATGAAATGGAAAGAGCACCCTGCTCTGGCATCCCTGTGTCTTTAATCAGATGCCCATTAAATGGTTGTTGAAATGCAGCTATTTACAGAGGTCTGGAGCTCAAATCAAAATGATCTTGAAATAAGTAGTCAATAAATAGCCTCCAGAATGCAGAAGGCTATTGTTCCCGAAGTTGAATACGTGTTTTTTTTTTAAACCTCTTCAGGAAAGATGTAGAGAGTCTGGCATTGTCACTTAGAAGGTCATACAGGAAGTATTTAGTTTTGTAGCTCATTTCATCGGGTATTCAAATAACTCTACAGAATGTAGGTTCAAATGGTAAGTAACTGTTGCAGAAATAGAGCGTTTCAGGCCTCATATGAAGCCTCAATGTTGTCTTTGGATTTTAATTTTTTTTTAAATGTCTACTGATAAGAGCACCCAGGTCATTACTATCACCTGAGGAGCAACCAGCACTTTACCCTCCTTGATGAACTGTTCCGTAAACCATTCGTTTACCAAAAGTAGATATTTTTTATTACTATTATTATTAAAATACCTACCTGTTGTACTTACAGCGTAAATAATTTGTTTGAATCATCAGGTGAGTGCTGTTAAGTTATAGTGAGCGAGGAAAATGGCAAAAACACGAATTAAGGTCCCTGTCCTTAAGTGTATTTCAGTTTGCATTTTGATAGCAGTTTAGAAATGTTATCGCCTGTTTTGTCACAGACATAATTCACATCTTTCTTCAGGCACTGTAAACAAGAGAAATGGTTTAATGGCTCCATAAAAGGCACTCTGTGCTGATAGCTGAGATTAGACCCTTTAGTAATGGATTTTTTGTGCTGGGGGAAGGGGAGGGCTTGGCAGAGGTAAATGTACTGGAAAAGAATCTTGGAGAGACTCTGATGTGTCTGAAGTGCCTGCTGCATTTCTGTGCGTATTGGGAGAGAGATTTAACGTGTGACACCATTGGCTTCATTGTTGCAGGGGCCTTCTCTTCTTCCTTCGGAAATTTCACCAAGTACGAGCTTGGGTCACCTCAACCAGTCTCGCACCTGGAGCTGTGGTGGCATTTACTTAAATACTTTCACATCTTCTGTCTTTTCACTTTGCTGTCAATCAAATCAAATCCCCTCAATTCAAATGTGTTCGAGAAAATGTGTAGTGTCTCTAAAACTTGCACTGGATATTACCGGTTTTGCCTCGATTGATCGTAAAAATGAAAGAACTTATTTATTAAATGAGGTTTAGGGGGTGATTTGAGAGGGTGAACATGGGAAGCAGCTCAGAAGGGCGCAGCAGAAATGTTCGGGGTACAGCTTACGGTGACTTCCTCGGTTACTTCCTTTTCTCTGCGGGTACACAAAGTCCTCAAAACTCAACATAGAGGAATGTAGCATTACTTGGGAGACACTGGAGTTCACCAGCACAAGCAAGGTTGCTGCTGTCAGTTGATTTTATACTGTACAGTAAATGCTCCTGCCCTCTGAGTGTTTATAATAAGACATCTTTGGTCAGTGGAGTCCGGATTGCCCGCCATTACCCAGCGTCATCGAATTCCCTTTTAAAAATACACTTAAATCAATCCTCTTTCTTCAAACAAACAAACAAAATAATAAAAATCAAGTTTTATTTTGTGTTCTGGGCAGGAATCCGAAGTTTGAAAGTTAGACAATAACTTAGAAATTACTTAGTTTCACGTCAAATGTTTTCTTTTCCATCTTGAATAATCAGCTCTTGAATTGAAAAATGTTTTAAACCTTTGCTTCTGTGTTCGATCCAGCACATTTCTGGGACTTTATTGAAAGAAGCGATTCAGTTCTGTCTGCACACAGGTGGTGCATTGCCTGTTTCTCAGGAAAGCGTATCAGTGTCTCTAGAAAGTACACAAATCGAGTCTCCTCTGCGGTGAACTGATTCCTCCTTTAATTCCAGAATTTTTAATGAAATTGTTCTTTGCTTGCATCCCAAACCGGGTGGTGTTATGGACCAAACGTTTGGGCATTGGGATGAGGACGGATAGCAGAGGAGAAGCACACTGCAGAACCAGGGGCAACAGGTTTCACCCTGTTTTGGCATGTTCTGTGTGAGTTTACCGTTGTTGTGGCTTTGTAGGAAATCTTGGGAAGCGCGACAGCGCTTGATGTGTGACGTTACAAGCCCTCTTCATCTGCAGATACAGGCAGATAGACTTATACACAGAGAGTAAGCAGACAGTGATGTATTATACCTTAATCGGTTCGCCAGAGATGGTGGCAGTCCTTCTGCTTGCCTTCTCTCTGCATGTTGGCTTGGGAGAGCTCCAGATGGGGACTGGATTGAGTCCCTTCCAATCCCAAAAAGTCCAACTTTCCCCAATAGTTGAGCCCAAGGTGTTGAAGCCATCCGTGTAAATACCCCTCCGTAGCAAGATTGCTTTGCCTTTCAAGTTGGGAGGTAGTTATCTGTGAGTAATCACTCAGGATGGAATCTTGGCCCTTGGTCACTTCTCAATAAGGTCGTTATTAAGGCAGAGTGCCCGTTACTTTAATAGGGTTGAGTCTTCGTTCTGGGGGTTAAGTAAAATGAATTTGCCATCAGGAGGAAAGAGTTGGTGAGGAGCTGGTTGTTTGAAATGTCATTTTGTTAGTTTGGATGTGTTGGTAGCTTGGTGCGCTGCACTAAAATTAGGTTGTATAAATAAGCAACCTCACTCTCCTCCAAAGAAAACGGCTTGAAAACATAGTATAAAATCCAGCCTAGCAAAACAGTGTGTGTTTAAAATCCATTGCAATAGGTGCACTGTCAAATGAGTGTCACACTCCAATGAAGGACGACGGGTGGAGGGTTTCAGTGGTGATGCGAAGACCGTTTAGAACACATGAAATTTTGGTGCTGGAATAAGTCTGTCATCTTCAGCCACGCTTAAGGTGTGGCTTGAAAGGACAAGAAAGCCCCTCATTCCCCCCCAGAGTGCAGTAATTATTTTTTTTCTCAGGCTATCTTTTTTTCCTTTTTGCCTCTAAAAGGGTATTCTTAAGGAGTTAGAGGTAAAGCTCAGCGTGGTGACTGTGGCAGGGGACTGCCCGAGGAAGGCTTTAAATTTTACAGCTACGTTATCTTTCTGGCCGTAGTTAAGATAAAGATCTAATATAAAATCACTTTGGACTGTAATGCTTTCCCTAAATGAAATGAAGGCGTTAACCTACTTGATTTGATACACTTTACCCCAGCTTATAAAGCTGGGAGGAAGGTGAGGTAAACTTTAATTAAAACTACAGCACAGATGCCTTCTAGCACTGTGCCCTGCACCTCGCTAGGACTGTACAGTAAGCAAAATAAAATGTACCTCGCAGCCGAGGCAGCAGGCTGGAGCCGTGCTCAGTGAAAGTAATTTAATTAGTGTTGATCATGACTCCAGATGATGGTGATTTGATAAGGAATAATTTAGTACTTAACAGCCTTTTACATGCACCAACTCCATGTGGGAAGGTAAAGCAAATTGCACAAAATGAATGTGCTGCTTTCACTTGTGCCTGTGCCAGTGAGCTGGAAAACTGCCTGTTAGCAGACGTTCAGGCTCTCGGCGCTGTGATGAAATACCCAGCCAGTTCTGCGCGCGGGGCTGCGGTGTGGGAGTCTCTCTACTCCCGTTATTTAAAAATAAATAAGGGAAGTAATTTTTCAGAACGGATTAACTCCGAGGAAGTAGCAAAGTTAAAATTAAAAAAAATAAAAAATAAAAAAAAAATAGAAAGGCGTGTGGCCTTTCATAGAATCACTCAGGTTGGAAGAGACCCTTGGGATCATCGAGTCCAGCCATCAGCCCTACGCTGCAAAGGTCTCCCCTACATCATATCCCCCAACACCACATCCAGACCACTCTTCAAGCCATTCAGGGATGTGGACTCAGCCACCTCCCCAGGCAGCCTATTCCATTGGTCTCTGTGCGAATATGTGATACCAGCTTTAAAAGAGAGTCTTGTTGCCGGTGTCTTTTAATTCTCTGATTCGAGGCAAAGAAATTGCCTACCTCTGCACCGTCCTGGAGCTGGGGGGCCCATCACATGCATTAAACGTGTGGGGTGTGTGTGTTATATGACTGAGACACCCGAGGAGGCTCAGCTGTAGAAGTGCTCAAGGAAAAACCTGAAACAAACTACCGGGTGTCAGCCTGCCCTGCCATTCCCGTGGAAAGCTGAACGGGCTGCATTTTGCGGTGTTATTAGATTCGAGGATCTCGATTCAAGGAGGTCTGTGTGGGCTTTGCTTTTAGGGTAAGTCCAGACAGTTTTATTCAGAAAGAGTTCTTTCCTTGTTGTGACATCCACCACTTTTCATGTCTGTTCCCCACATTCCTGGGCTGTGTATCTGTGTGCCTGTTTTACAGCCTGCCTGTCCTTAGTCATCCTTCCAGGTAGTTGACTGTTACCCACCAAATGGAGTAGCTGGATGATAGCAGCTTCACAGACAGTTCTTGTGAGCTCGGTGAAAATAGGTGGCAAAATAACCTAGTGCTGTCTTGCAGGTGTCTGAGCAGAGAGGCAGTGGTAGGACCTGTCATGGATAGGGTGCGAGAAGATCCCTTTGTGAGAGTTCTCTGAACGTGGAAAAACCCATGGTGAGAGTCTGGTGTCCAGGTCTTACAGGGGCTTGTAAAGCTGAGTTGACAGGTTCTGACGCTCACTTCTTAGACAGCATTTAATTTACCTCCCCATTAATATGCAGGTGCATTATGATACTGGTATGTACTACATCAAAACATATAGTAGATAATAAATTACTTTTCCCAAGTTCAGGTGCAAGGGAAGAGGCAAGATGCTGCTTGATGGTATTGAATAATGGCCTGCTTTTCTGCCAAGGTTCTCTAGCAGGCACTGCTGCACATACCCAAATTTCCACAGAGGCCCAGATGTCTGTGCCAAGCGTGATGGTCAAACTATGGTGTTTTGATGACCACATCGAAAACCAGTGATAACGTTGATCTCTGAACTCTAGGCTTCTCAGAGTTCAAAAATGTATTTACAGCCTCATTTTAATTCAAACTTGAAGGGCGTGTTTTCCAGCTGTTACATACCTGTTGTCTAGTTCTTTGTCCTCCTCACCACTTACTTCAGCTTGGTCTACACCAGGTGAACTTTGAATTCTGTTCTGCTTTAATTTTGGTTAAGGCTGGATATGAAATAAGGAAAGCTGACTGGCTTAAACTAATACACTGGCTAACCTTGTCTTTACATTTGGCCTTTTTCTTAATTCAGACCAACTTCTGCTTCTAATTAATGCTGCATTTCTGCCACACTCCTGTTCTTTTTACCTTATAAAAAATAAGATTTTTTGTTTCCCCTCAGTTTGTGTCTCTGTCATACTGTTGACTCTGGTTGACTTTACCTTGTGTATTTTTGAGAAAAAAAATATCAGTGAAACAGTTTCTTGTGTATTTTTTTTTTCCGTAAGTTTCATCGCAAATATCCATGCATTTTGTGGGACAAAAAACAATAGTGATCATAGCCTTGAGGCTGATATGAGAAATTATCTTGGTGTCATTTGTATGGCACTCCTTGAATTGAACTACTATTGCCTTTATAGCTAAGAGCTACCTCACTAATATTACTTAGAAACATTTGGTGCCTGGGAAGTATTTTGCCTCTGACAACATTTACAGTAGTTAAGCCAAATATAAGTGGGCTGTTATTTTCCTGCTAATGAGATGGGATCCTGGCCATCATTCTATTAAACAATAAAAGTGCTAATAGCCAATGCGAAGGATTTCTGGTGTCTATTTTTCAGTTGACACCCGAAGAAATATTTGAAATGTTTATTTCCTATATTGTTTTTAGTAGTACAATGGTTTAATTAATCATGTGTTTAATTAGCAGTGTCTAGCTTACTTGAGAAGGCTGATTGTTAATACTGTACTTGGGTTTTAATTACTTTTTCTTTCTCTTTCCAGTGGCTTTTCATGGTCTCCCTGTGAAAATCAAGAAGGAACCCCATAGCCCATGCTCAGAACTTGGCTCCGCTTGCAGTCAAGAGCAACCATTCAAGTTCAGTTATGGGGAAAAGTGCCTGTACAATGTCAGGTAAAGCAATCAGGAGCCCCTTTGCAGTGAGAACTGCTGATTTAAATGAGGACTGACGAAAGAGTAATAAAAACCGTAATAGAGATCTTATAAAAGTTACCTCTTCAGCAGATAACAGACTGATGAGATAATGCATTTAGCTGATGAGCACTGATGGAGTTGTTTACAGTTGTATCAAACACTTACATAACCATTTTAAAGCAGTGTTTTTCATCAAAATGCATATTCTCCATTCCTTCTCCATGGGAGATAGCCAGAGTTTAAAAACCCAGGGTGCGAGCATGAAGTAGGAGGGAGGTGTGTCTTGTTTTCTGTGAGTTGTATTGAGAGTACTTTCCAAGTGCAGTACACACATGAGGAAAGAGAGACCTGTGTAACAGCCCAGAGATAGGCAGGTCTGAGCAATCCATTAGGTATTTGACAAGTTTTGCAGTTGCTACCCGTGTGTATTCATAGGTGATTACAATTTAAAATAGTATTTCATTAGGCTCTGCATCTTTGTTTGCTGTTCCAAAGCAAGTAGTCATCTTTTGTAGGGGTAGATAATAAAAGCTTTTATTTATTTGTGGGTGGTGGAAGGGCTTGATACCACTGCGCTCTTAATTGACTTGCTTTTGGTTTGCACTTACGTGTCACTCCTTCCTTCGGTGTCAGCAGTGAAGGTTTTCTTATTGACATTTCAGTCTATTTTAGAATCTTTCATCTAGCTTGTGAGTTTTTGTTCTCATTAACGTACTACCAAAACCTGCTAGCACTTAAGGCATTTACATTTTACTTTTTGGGTATGAGAAGGGAAAAAAGATGGAAAAAAAAAAAAAAGAAAAAGACTGGCACCTTTGGCAGTCATAGAGGAGGGATTTTGATTTTAAAAATCTAAAGCATGCATTGATGGATTTGATGGGTGCTGACAGGAAAGTATGCACGTTCATGCTTACTGTCTGCCTCATGTCTGCGTTTTTCCTGGTTAGAGAGAGAGATGGTCTAAATGTGCTCTCGCCCTTTCCTGATGTGGGACACCTTTGAAAACAGTGTCTATGTATTTGCAGGACCAGCACTTTATTTTTGAGAGAGAGAGGGTGAAAAAAACAAACCCCAAAACCCCAACCTGTCGGGAGAGGCTGCTGACATTCAGTGTGGGTAGCTAAGCCAACACACCATTGTTTTTCTGGGTCAGATCCCTTCCCTCTAGCTGTATTGTTTTACTGTCTCATTTTGTGGTTTGTGCAAGCTCTAAAAGAGTCTTGACAGGCACTGCCGGCTCTTTGTGCTCTGGTCCAGGTGCTTCTACTTTTATGTATTTTGTATATCTCCTGTTAGAATGTCACTGTAAGATTGAATCCTTTAAAAATACATTTCTGTGCCACAGAGAAGAAAATGCTGTGTTGAACCACTTGCCTCTTCATGAGATTTTTTTGCTGTGCTCTTCTCAACATAAAGTAGACAATTCCTTTGCCCCAAAATGGTTAATAAAGTAATATATTATAATATAATAAAAAGCATATAAATGTGGCACTTGGGTGTTGTTTTTTTTTTTTTTCCTGGATATAGATGCTGCTTTTTTGGTGTGGTTTGTTTTTTTTTTTTTCCCAGAGAAAATAACCTTCTTTCCCCTTGCCTTGCTGACAGTGCCTATGATCAGAAGCCACAAGTGGGAATGAGGCCCTCCAACCCACCGACGCCATCCAGCACTCCCGTGTCACCGCTGCACCATGCCTCCCCAAACTCAGCTCAGACTCCGAAACCAGACCGGGTTTTCCCTACCCACCTCCCTCCATCCCAGTCCATTCAAGACAACAGCTTCCCTATGGACCACAGGTAAAAAACACAAAACCCGCCGAGGGACCCACACAAGAGGCGTTTGGGTTGTGGCTGCAGGTCTCTTCCACAGGGGTAGTGCTGGCTTCCTGCCCACAACTCTATGGGTTGGGGGACCAAGGTGAAAGCCAGCAAGGTTCAGAGTGTCAGAAAATACATGTGTTTTAGGAAAGGCTGGCAACCTGCCTTGATGGGCTTCGGTAAGAATTCATATTGGCAGCAACAGGGTTTTAATGACCTGCTGCTTCTCTCTTCTGAGGGTGACTATAGGGTGCTAGATAATCTCATCTCGGCTCTCTTTCCCACAAAAAGGTTGGTCCAGATGGTTTTTCGAGGTCCTTTCCAATCTGGGCTGTTCTGTGATTCACTTGAGGCTAATAAGCCCTATGAGGTAATGAAGTCACTGGCAGGCATGATCCCGGCTATAAATATCTGGCCTCTCGCTAAGCAATTCACCTATCTAAGGAGATAAGTAGCTGTGCTACCGTCTTGCTGCTTCAGAATATCCTGTGGATGGGTAGATCATTTTTCCAGCCCCTTTTGAAATATAGCATTTCAAACAAACTAAGATGCCAGCATAAACTGTGCTTAAATAACATTAGTCTGAGTAAAAGCCACAAGAGCTAGAAACTAGAATTAAAGCTTAAACTGTCCTTAAGTCACCCTGTTTTGTTTTGGTATGGTAGAAATCCCCAGACAACCGACTGTCTTTCTGCACTCAGTTTTGCGACAGATATGCTCAGTGGACTTGCCTTTTTTTTTGAGAGAGAGAGAGAGAGAGAGCAAACACTCGTTTGTGGAATTCCATTTCTCCTAACCTTTATTGCACGGACACATTTTTGCCTGCTGTGTTTGTGGTGATTGCTCTGAGCATTTAAAATTTCAGCTGTACATAAAGATATATATATATATATATATA
>VZTM01040687.1:64434-105743 GCA_013400555.1 Jacana jacana | reverse complement strand
CCCGTTGACCAGCACCCCCAGGTCCTTTTCTGCCAGACAGTACATAGTGTTCAGAAACTCAACTTAGTGCTCAAACATCAGCAAATTAGGAAGCGCCTGAAAGAAAATCACAGTTGCTTGCTTCTGCTCTAATAAGGGCTATTATCTCTGGGGATTTGTGCAGATCACTTCTGACGGGGGGGTTTTGCTGAGGTTCGTATCGCTGGTTTGTGCAGCTCTGCTGAGATGGCTTGAAATACCACTCCAGGTTCTCTACGAGCCCTCCTGGTGGGGAGGAAACACTGAATTGGCCCCTTCAGCTGCCACAGTCGTCGTCTTTTCTCCCTCTGTGGACTGTGGTCTAACCACGCAAGCCCCCAGTGAAGCCAGGCAGCGGTTTTGATTACAGGATGGTGGATAAATGTGTTTCTGTGTATACACCAAAGTCAAGTTGTCAGGAGACTGAAATCTCCAGAAGCTGAATGGCTTCTGTGCGGAGAGTGGTAATAAGGTTAACTTTTATTTTATTTTTAGATTAAAAAAATCGTTTCTTTTAAAGCAACTTGCAAAGAGAGTACTGAAGCTGCCTATCAGCCCTCAATTTGAGTATCTATAGAGATTTGCGTACACCTTAGTATATTTTTCTATACCCATAACACTTGCTCTGCACAAGCTTCATAGGGCTCTTTACGTGATTCCTCTTCCCCTCTCCCCATCTTTGATATTCATGTTCTTTAGGGCACTTTGCGCTAATGCTTCCATTCCCTGAAAGAACATTATGTGTTCTAGTGAAGTCCAAAATAGCTGACTCAGGCCAAAAAAAATCTCATTTTTTCTCAAAGGGACTCTTTGTCAGGAAGTGCAGTGACAGGACAAGGGGTAACAGCTTTAAATTGGAAGAGGGGAGATTTAGATGAGATCTCAGGAAGAAATTCTTTGCTGTGAGGGTGGTGAGAGCCTGGGACAGGTTGCCCAGAGAAGCTGTGGCTGCCCCATCCCTGGAGGGGTTCAAGGCCAGGCTGGATGGGGCTTGGAGCAACTTGGTCTGGTGGGAGGTGTCCCTGCCCAGGGCAGGGGGGTGGGAACTCGTTGATTTTTTAGGGCCCTTCCAACTCCAACCCAATTCTATGATTTTTAAAAGAACAGTGCAATTGTAGTGAAAGATTTTTTTTTTTCCCCACCATTTTTGAAGTCATTTTGAATCTTCTCACTTCCGTATGTTTGAAGCAAATAACATCCTTCGTATTTTTATAAAATTCAAATCTTCCTGATTTATAAGGTGATACGCTACTACAATCAGCATATTCAGAAAATGTTATTTAAACAAGTGACCTGTGGACACGAGTTCATACATGAATCCATAACTGAAGGCATATTTCTTTGGTGGTATATGATAGCGTTAATATTGAGAACCTACAGCCCATATATCTTTGTACAGGGCATGAATATACGAACGATAAGTGGTCCTAACAAGTACCAACAGGAATCAAATCCACTTGTACAAACAAATGGCTTGATTCCATACAAAGCTTCCAGTACAACAAGTATTATTAACTTCCTTTGAGGCTTTGTGAGTGAGCCTGTTTCTTATTTTAACTTCAAGTTGCAATTTTCTGATTCACTCCTTGACAGTTCTTAATGATAATTTCTGCTTCTTTTTTTGGCTAATGAAAAAAGGAAAAGAGGGAAATGAATGCAGTGCCAGTCAGCCTAACTGTTTCATAATACATTTGAGTTTCTAAGTTTATTTTCTGCAGGTGTAGGTGGAATTGCAAAACCCGGTGTTACAGCTCAGTCCTCTTTCTATTGCAAAATATAATATTTACAGCAGCATTAAAAACAATTCATTTTGTCTCTGCTGCTACATTGTAACAGTTTCTATCTCTGTAGCTCCCACAGTATTTGTAATTAAGCTATGTCAGTAAATATTTGTCAGACCAGGTTCACAGCAGTGTTGACAGCCGTTACCGGGGTTTAAACTGTTTCAGAAGCTACTGTTTCTGAAAGTTTTAGCTTGTAGGTAGCACAGGGAGTCGAGGATTGTGTTGTCTGTGTGGTCAAACTCTTGTGTTCTTCCTCGCTCACCCAGTTTTCTCCAAGAGGACGTCTGCTTCTGCTGGCCTGAACCAAAGTCAGTTCAGATCCAAAGTACAGGAAGCTGAAGAATTATTAATTCTTTTTTTTTTTCCTAATTACTGTGACAGTGAGAAAGTTACAGAGAAAAGGCATAGGGTTACTTCTTCTCTTTTGTTTTTTTTTTTTCCCTTAAAGTGTATTTTGTTCATGATGAGTGATAACAGGACTAGTAAGCAGCTCGTTGCAAGAGCATTGCATCTAATGTGGCTTAGTGCAGACACAATATTACCACAGTGGTGGTTACTGCCTCTGTGGGAATCTGCAGGAGATGACAGGAAGACTGTCGTTTAGGCTGGACATTAGGAAAAAATTCTTCCCAGAAAGAGTGGTCAGTCACTGGAATGGGCTGCCCAGGGAGGTGGTGGAGTCCCCATCCCTGAATGTGTTTCAGAGTCGATGAGATGTGGTGTTGAGGGATATGGTGTAGGAGAGGATGTAGAGTGGGGCTGATGGTTGGACTCGATGATCCCAAGGGTCTCTTCCAACCAAAATGATTCTGTGACTTTGTGCAGGTCATCGGGGCACCGGGGGGGAAAGAGCATCCTCCTCTGTGCTTCTAAACCTGCCGATACCCAAGTAGTTGCATTTCGGTTCAGGGAGATGTGTTCTGTGGAAGAAACAACAAGCACGGGTTCTTGAGTGATGTTACATGTAAATGAAGTTGATTTAAAACTGAATTCTCAGATTTTGTGCCTAGTGGAGAGAATTTGGGAGTAGCAAATGGTAGCGTGGCTTGTTTGGATGAATTCTTTCATGTAGAGATGACCAAGGGACCAAGTTAAGGTGGGGGGGAGGATTCTTAGGCATTGTTTCTCTTAGCAAAAATTTGCATCCTCTGCTTTTTCTGGGGCTGCTTATGTTCCCTTCCCTTTAGAGCTGGAATGCAGTGCCAGCCTTGAAGGTAGATCTCCCACAGCACCATCCCCCAGAGGACGAAACGGTGGACTTTTAACCTGGAATGATTCCAGATGATAGGGCAGACAATACTCCTTATTCGAAGCGTTTGTGTTTGTTGTGGTCAGAATGGTTTCCGTGTAACAGTGAGAATGGCAAGAGTAAATTAGACTACCAGCAATCTGTTGCTACTTCTCACAAAGCAAGGAGAGCTCTACCTAAGCCTCCTTCATGTTACTGTGGTAGGACATCAGGCTTTCTACTGGTTTGAAGCTGGTGCGTTTCCTGTTTGCCTCTTCTGCTGGGAGAAGGTACTGAAGACAGAGGACAGTCAGTGGTGGGGATGGGTCCTAGAGCTGGGAGTAATTTGTTGGGGTTTTTTTTGCTTCTTTGCTGATTGCTGTTGTACAATGCAAGGGATGTTGATGGACCCACCTGGCGTTATCATAAGCCAAATGTTTGCTACTGAGAAAGTGGTGCAGCCGCTAATTACAACCTGAGAAGATCTTTGGGAAATGGAACGTAGCTTGAGTCTTTTACACGACCTCTCTACCTTGTGTCCTAGATTTCGCCGCCAGCTCTCTGAACCTTGCAATTCTTTCCCACCTTTGCCTGCGATGCCAAGGGAAGGACGTCCGATCTATCAGCGCCAGATGTCTGAGCCAAACATCCCTTTCCCGCCTCAAGGTTTTAAGCAGGAGTACCACGATCCAGTGTATGAACACAATGCTATGGTTGGCAGCGCAGCCAGTCAAAACTTCCCCCCTCCTCTGATGATTAAGCAGGAACCTAGAGATTTTGCATATGATTCAGGTAGGTGAGACTCTCCTTTGCTTCTGCATAGTAAATAAATGAGTCCGAGCTAGTCCTACTGATGTTTTGATCGTATGAATTGAAACTGTCTCCTTTGGCTTCTCAGTCTCCTGAAGGAGTTGGTGTCTGATACAGCTTTTGCAGTAGTAAGATTGCTACATGGTACAGCGAATCTCCTGCCACCGTTGCTTGCTCTGCAGAGCATTTCATTTTCCAGAACTCTCTGTCCAGGCAGTGCAGAGGTTAAAGAAGCTGGGGAAGAAAAAAATCATGGGTGCAACACTGAGCTTTGCCTTAAGAGTGTTGGGGGGGAGCTTGTTCTGTGCTACCTCATCTCTGACCTGCGAATTTGCGTGCTGCGTTTTACGAGCTCTTTCATTTATCTGCCAGAAATAGAGGACTCTTTCTCCTCTTGCTTGCACTACTTTAAATCAGGAGTAACTCCACTGAAGTGGGGTTTATACAGCTATAAAACCAATGAGGGAGAAGAATCAGCCAAATTGGTGTCGGCTTCCCAGTTTGTGCATACTGCTGTGTTTTGTGGAGGTACATAATCTGTGGTGCCAGGTTGCTGATGTGGAGAATACGCTGTTGCTATTAATAATGTTTATTATGATTGTGCTTATAGGGCAAACGGAATGGAGCCGTACTGCTCTGTGCACGGTACAAAAGAGGAGATGGTGGCAAGAGCAGGCTCTCAGTAGCTTCTGGTCAAAATCAAAAGACAGGCAATAGAAAGGATGAAAACATAAATCAAGAGAGGGAATAACATCGTGAGTGTTTGCCACCATTTAAATATATAGAGAGAGAATTAGGGAAGCAAAAAAAAGGAGTTTAGCGATGAGTGGCAAGTAACAAGGAGGAGGAAACTAGGAGAGTGGTACGTAGAGAAGCTGAGGTTAAGACAGCATGTAGTGGGCTGGGTGGGATAAACAGCTGATAAGTACCAAACTGAGAAAATGCAATCAAAACACGTTTTTCAGTTCCGATGTAAGTGATTTCTGCAGCTCCTCTTCTGTCTGTGCCTCTGCCCTGCTTTCTGTATGCCACAGTGTTGAAAGGGAGGGATTTTGGTGGGAATCGGGGATTTTCAGCTCCTTGATCATGCTTCTGGAGGGGGGCATGTGGCTGTTGTACAGATGGGGGGCAATGGGCGTCCCTGTCTGACTTCAGCCTGACTCTCTTCTGGAAGCTGCGGTGGCTGTGGTGCTCTCCCGCTGGTTTAGCCTCTGGTTAGACGCTTTTGCAGTTTATTTCCCAAAGGCTACGCGGCAGCTGGGGTGAGGTCTCCTGTGAAAGCTCAGCCCACAACAACCTATCTCCCAGTTTGATACAGTGGAGAATTTTTGTATTGCCTTTTCTGTAGTGAACTGAACACTGTGTGTTTAGCAGGCTATTTTCTGGTATCATTGTTACGAAGTGCTTGGTTTTGAATTTATCTCAGAACAGGGAATCTGGAAAGTAGAGCTGCTTTCTCCTTTCTCACTCGTGACAAGTACAGCACCAATGCTTAGGTAAATTTGAGTTAGGCCTATAGAGGGAGGAGACCAAGGGTGTAATATTTCTCCAAGTTGAAACGCAAGACAAGATGAAAATGATTTTGGATTACAGGGATTGGCTCTAGAACCGAACCCAGTCATCCATGAAGGTTCTGAGATAGGTGGCTTGGGCAGTTGTGTCTTACAGAGCAGCATGGGAGAGGGTGTCGGCATAGTGACCGTGGCAGTGGATAATAAATAGGGGAATGCAGCTTCAGGCACTGCCAGTCCCTTGCAACCTTCACAAGCACCGTTATTCATACTGCTAAATTAAAGGCTGAAAAAAGGCCCTTTTGTAAGCACGCTTCATATTTGGCGAGGAAGTGGGATCTCCTTATTGCATACTATTACTTTAAAGCTGGGCTGGCTGCTAGCACTCATCTTTCTTTGGAATATTCTTTATGGGAAAAAAAAAAAAGAAGAAAAAGAAACAGGAAGTTTTGTTCTGCGAGGAAGATGTGCAAACTTGTATCCAATCCTGTCATGCCTTTTTTTTTTCTGTGCCAGCAAGAACAACATTCCACTTTATAGTAATGATGTTCAAGCAAAATTGTTGTTTCTTTTGTAGATGAATAATTAGTTTTTAAAAATGTAATAGCTGTGTAACCAGTGGTCATGAAAAATTAATCTGTTGGTATCAGGAAGTACTTTTATTGGCCTCAGAATCACTGCATTTAAGTTGACACATCTGTACACTCCATAAATTGCAGTCAACAACTGTGGTCTGTTCGTATTTTGTCTTGTTACCATCTGTTCTCTAGAAACCATCGTTTTCCATCCTTGCTAAGAGTACATTAAATAACCCCTTAGGAAACATAATGTATTTGTCACTGAATCATTGATTTCATTTTTCACCTATGGATAGTCGGGGAAGGAAGAATGCCAGAGTGCAAAGTTTTTTTTTTTTTTTTTTTTTTGCATGGTATTTTATTGCAGCTCAGATAAGAATATAGAAACATATTTAAAAAGTTCATTGTAATACACCGAGATGTTCCTTTTGGGATGTTTTTGAAAGAGCCTCATTAAAGTTCATTGCTTTTGTGCACTATACTTTTATACTTCGCGGGAAGCTGGTGAATGAAAAGCATTATTTTGGAATGATTAGAACTCTATTAAAACATGACATTAATTATGACATGGGAAATGGCAGATCAATTAGTTGTAATTGTAATTGCAGGTATGCAATTTCTACTGCGGAATGTTTGAGATAATGGAAAAAGAAAAATGTCAACAGAGCAGAAGCTCTTCCTTATCCATCCGCACTCCTAGAATTCACAGTGCGTCATACATGTTCACTCAATCAGACCTTATTTTCTGCCTTGGCCTTAGCTTTTTTTTTTTCCCCATGGCTGCCACTCAGATGTATTTAGTACTTGATACTGTATCCAGCAATTTTAAGCACAGAGATGCAGCCAAGGACGTAGAGAGTGTTGTGATTTTGCATCGTGAATGAATACCTCCCAGAAGGCTTCTCAAGGCCTTTGCTTACAAGGGTTAACGGTGGGCATTCCTGTACAGCCAGCATTTCTGCAGTTCAGTTCCTGTATTCGGTTATTTAAACAAAAAGACCAAACTTGAGATGCTTTACTGACTCTGGGCTTCATTTTGAAGCAGGATCTTTGCAGGCTTGATCCTGCCTACCTGATGTAGTGTATTAGCAAATTTACTGAGGTACGACTCTAGCTGGGCATGTGTCAATTAATACTTGAAGTCTTAAATTATTGTCAAGTTTCAATCTTGAATTCTCTTTTTCCAAATGGAAATAGTTATTCCGGTTGGAAAGGTCTTCCATGACCGTGTCTCTGACTGGGAACTTTGGAATTTGTCACATGTGGTGTTAAGAGATAAGTATAGGAGGAATTGTTGCCTGCATGTACGTATGACCAATTGCCAGGAATTTATGCATTGAAATCTAGACAGATTCATTCTTTCTTGAGCAGATTAGAGGCATTATCAGGGCTGTTCTCACAGCTACATCTCAGAGTAGTCTGATGGTTAATATGCTTGAATGGACCTTAGAAAATTTGGATTTTGTTACTTCCAAAGTTTTCTTCCAAGATCCTGGTCACATCACTTAAAGAATGAACTATCTTGACAGAATTACTAGCCTCCCTATCTTGCTCTTTTTTGTGTTGCTCATCCTTTTAATTTCTGAGGTCTCCCAAGCAATAAATACCCTGTGTTGGTACATTAGGAGGTGTGAGGAACTGCTCTCTGTTAAGAGAGCTGGGCGGAGGCAGAGAGACACGTCATGGGTATATACCTCGTTGTTCTTGGTACCCAGTTAGGGCTGGGTAATTTTTAAAGAACATGATGCATTCATTACAGATGTTCAAAGTTTACCTCCTGGGGACTCCCTTTGTATTTCTAGGCAAGGAAGTATGGGAAGATCAGATTAGGGTTCCCGTGTAAGCATTGCAGAAATAAGAAACGCATAACATGAAAAACCGAGCAGAAATGATGTGACTACTTCGGAAAACTTGGTTGGAGCTGGAATGGGCTTTCTCGAGGCCTAAAACTGACCATCCAGCTGTGTTAATCTTGAAGTCATCTTTCCTTTCCTTGAAACGTTCTGCCCCATTAAGTGCACCACTTACAGCCACTGTGACAAATGAAACAGGGGGGGCTCCACCTGCAAAGCTGCTTACTGCCTGGTTCTTCCCCCCACTCCCCAGCAGTTTTGACCTGTGCACTCAAGGGACAAGAGGACCCAGGCTAAAGGCTGTATCGTAATTTATTTGCAACGAAGGAATTGTGTCAGGGTTGCCCAAGAAGCTGTAATTAGGACACTTCTTAACCTCCTGCCTTTGCTCTCATAGGTATAGGATGATGTTTTAGGGTTCTACCAGCCACGTTATACATGTGTAATTACCTAATGACTGGGACCGCAATAAAAAGCAGGGATCCTTTCAAATACCTGGCCTGGTGTTTTATGAAAAGCAAATCAAGGCAAATTAATGTAGAAGATGATCCCTAGTGGTATATTCTTTCCTGGAGATCAGCTGACACGTCCTTAAATTTGGGACTTTGCAGAACAGCATAAAAGAATGTATTGAACTAAAATTTCAAGGAAACAAAATTAATTATTTCTTGGAAGTATATTTATTTGCAGATATTTTTTTTTTTATATATATATTCCCTTCCATTTTTAAACAGCAGTTGGATTCTATTATACTTGGTATTGGAGATGTTAGTAGGAAGGAAAAAGGAAATTGTTGCTGGCAGTCGGTGTCAGCGCGGGTTTGCATTTTCCAGGGAATTCTCTAGAGCGTTGATCAGTGCAGCATTTAGAAGGACACAACTCACGCTGCTTCTACTACTCTCTTTAATTATATTGGCTAATTTTTGTGCGGTGCTTTGAAAACGTAAAGTGCTGTACGAGCGCTAAGTACTATTACTACAATTATTCTCCTGGCAGATTATTTCACAGACTAATAGACTTCACGGTTAAGAACTATTTCCTGATGGTAAGCCTGAATTTTCCCTTTGATCAGTCCCATGGCCTTGCTCGTAGCTACACCTCTGGCTCATCCCGAACAATTCCTTGGTATTAACGTACCACCCCTAAATCTCAGTAGACAGTTTGCATGGGTACTTTCAGGCTGGCTGTGTGACTCTGTGTTGAGATCTTGCTTCACAAATCCTCCAGCTGCTTAATCTTTTCCTCAAATTCTCTCTAGGCTTTTTTTTTTTTTTTCTTTTTTTGGGGGGGTCTTTTTCGTGTGTCAGGCTGCAAATACTTGCCGTATTTTCAAACACTGTTTTAGAAAACGTTCTGTGAAACAGAATTGGCTCCATCCTTTTCCTGGATGTGGTGCTTCAGTTAGCACCTCCCAAAACTGCATCTCCTTACGGCCTTCAAGAAATTCTTCTACCCAGCAGTAAGAGTTTTCTCAATGAAAACCTGGCTGGCGTAATTTCAGGATGGGGACAAGGGGTTAGGGGTGGGAGGTTTAAGAAGTCCCCCCTCCTCCTTTTTGTTTTTTGCAGTTTTCCTGAGTCTCACTTCCGTGGTTTAAAATACTTCCCCCTCTTGTTTCGGGAGCGTGTCTTTGCTGTGTTGGCTTCAGCGGGTGAGCCTGGATTTTGTTCAGCAGTGAAGCGGCGCTGCGCTTGGTGCTTGCTTTTGGAACTTGTAAACACAAACCTGCTAGTGGATGGTATGACAGCAGGAGATGATAGCGTCTAAGGGGGAAACTTGGGAAACCTAGACTTCCAGAGACAGCTAGGGAAGGCAGAATTCTAACTTTTCTCTTGCTTCCTACCTAGCTGATTTCCTCTATGTGCTAATTCTGTCTGAAAGAAGTTTGTAGTTGGAATAGAACATGTTTTGCAGTGTTCTCTTCACAAACAAAGGAAAACCTGAAAGTTTATGTGAGCATCTAAGCAGGAGCCCCCACGTCTATTTTTTCTTTTAAAGCAGACAGTATGACCTGAAAAATCGTCCTGCAGTCCCTGTTTTTTTCAAAGAAATGGATAAATATCCTCTAAATCTACAGTTACAGTAAGTGGCACTGGCTAATGATTTGATTTGAGGATTGAGAGCGCAGTCTGGATTTACTCTTTGTGCATTAACGCAGGTCAAATGGACACAGGCTGCATTTTAAATCAGTAATGGAAGGCTGAAGCCTGCCTTAAACCAATCACATCAGCCTTACCCAAGACCGATTGATCCCGAGAGACGGAGCCCTGCGAGCACGGCTTTTATATGAATGGACTCTCTGCAGCCTGAAGTTTCATTCATAAAATGGATGCTGAAGGGAAAAAAAAAAAAAAGAGGAAAAAAAAACCCACCCCCACACACACGCCAAACCCTGGAATGTCCATTTATGCCGAGCTGAAGGGTGTAGTGTTCCCTCAGCTGCTGCTTTTGCCAGTTGCCTTAAAGTAATGATTAATGCTCCTTGGCCCTGCCTGCCTGGAACCTGACACCATTTATGGCCTTGGTGTGTTTCTAATGTATAGTGAATGAGAAGGCTACATTCTCAAATCAGAAACATAAACAGGAACTGGTTGGTCTGAATTCCATTCAAATATGTCACTTCAGCCGTGCAGTGTTTGTCCAACTTCGATTTTACAGGCAGGGGATGGGGCGGGAGGGGGGAAAAAGCAACACAGACTTTTTTTTTCTTTTCTTTTTTCTTTTTTTTTTCTTTTCTTTTTTTATATTTTCTTTTTCTTTTTCCCAGCAAGATTACCAAGACAAGGGGAGAGAAAATACTGCTGTCTTTCCTTGAATTCAAAGGAAAGCGGTGTTTAAAATCCATTTTACAGTTACCGAGGTTAATAAAAGCAAATACATGATTTTTAAAGCGTGCTCGAAAGATCAACTCCATGTGGAATTTCCATTCAGAGCTGAATGTATGAGCCTTTGTTTTCCTGTTCTGCTGTATAAAAAGTTACACATCGCCTAGACAGGCTGTTGACATCTGGTCTCAGAAAATGCATTAGATGTTGTCATAGATCTAAACCCCAAAGTTGGGGAAAGGAAGCTGTTTGCTTAAGGTTTTCTTTCTGTACGCCTGTAATAATTCCACTTAGACACGAGCTGATGGGGCCGAGTGTAGTTCTCTGGTAGGTTTTTGTCAAGTGAGACGTAAGAAATTCAACTTAACAGATCTTAATTAGTTATTTTTAGAAGGGAAGGTATGTGTATGTATGAGTGCACATACTTACAGGTTTATTCTTTTTTTACTAATTGCTGGTAGGAAGGCCAGTGATGGACAAAACAAAGAGCAAAACCTTCCATTCTGAGTGGTTTTAAACTGCATAATGATTTGGGGAAAGATGATTTAATTTTCAGGTTAATTTTTAAAGATAGTGACTCTGTTTTCACCCTTGTCACTTCAGTGCAGCTACATTTTTCACGTTGAACGTGCTAATGCTGCTGACTTTCGTGTTGCCAGGATTTTACCAGTTTGTAGGACTGTGTTGTAATTGCCCAGCGTCTGAGGGGACAGGGCTTTTAAAGGTGGGGGAACTAACACCTCATCCACTGGCATCTGAGTTGTGAAACACACTCAAGCAATCGAAAGCTTGTGAAACAAGCTCAAGCTCCTGTATTGAGAGATTGTTATTAGCTCCAGTATTGCTATCTGAATGTCTCCTTTAGGAGAGACACATGAATTTGGTTCTAAATATGTTCTGCAGGTTTAAATTATCATAGGTTTTGTGATCAAAAAGAATCCCTTGGCACTTCTGCCTGCAAAGGAGGGGATCAAAGGTTTTTGTTAGCAATGCCTGGTGCCACCTTAGCCACTTGTCGCAATCTGGTTTGAAGAATTCCCTTGCTTACCTAAGAAGCCCTGTCCATTTTCCTGTGATTTCACCCTTGAGATGGTCAGAGCTTCTCAGTGGTGGTCAACAGCTGCTTTCCACCAGGAGGCTAAATGCGTTTCAGTGGTGGATGATGAAGTGCTCCTTTGAAACAGTTTGTCAGTATTCTGGGAAATCCACGAGCCGAAAACTTACTTGCAGTGTAATTGTGATGTTACTAAGCTTGAGGCTAAAAGGTATGATGCATTTTAGCTTGACAATCTTACTTTAGAAATGCTGCCTTTGTCTCTGCACTTGGATGTGGTGTAAGTTAAATTACAAGACTGGCTGTATCCACTGGGAACTACTTCGATTCTTCATGGGACTTGGTAATAACATGTAAACCAGAGAGGTAGACAGGCAAACAGGAAGGTTTCAGTGTTAATGTCATCATTTTATTTGCTGCATGTAAAGAAGGAGACAAGTTTCATGTATGAGTTGAGGTGTTTGATGAGTGCAAGTGACTTTGAGATGAATTCCAGTGGTTGAATCGATGGGCTGAAGCCAGATTTATGAGGTTCAACAAGGCCAAGTGCCAGGAGGTGTACGTGGGTCACAACAACCCCCTGCAGTGCTACAGGCTTGGGGAAGAGTGGCTGGAGAGCTGCCTGGTGGAAAAGTACCTGGAGATGTTGGTCAGCAGCTGGTTGAATATGAGCCAGCAGTGTGTCCAGGTGGCCAAACAGACCAAAAGGTCTGTATCAGGAATAGCGTGGCCAGCAGGACTAGGGCAGTGATTATCGCCTTGTACCCAGCACTTGTGAGACCCCACCTTGACTGCTGTGTCCAGCTTTGGGCCCCTCACTACAAGAAAGTCATTGAGGTGCTGGGGCGTGTCCACGTAAGAGCAAGAGAGCTGGTGAGAGGTCTGGAGAACAAGTCCTGTGAGGAGCATCTGAGGGAGCTGGGGGTGTTCAGCCTGGAGAAGAGGATGCTGAGGAGAGGCCTTCTTGCTGTCTACAACAGCCTGAAAGGAGATTGTAGCAAGGTGGACGTTGGTCTCTTCTCCCAAGTAGCAAGCAATAGCAAGGAAATGGCCTTAAATTGTGCCAGGGAGGTTTACATGGGATATTAGGAAAATTTCTTTCACCAACAGGATTATCAAGCACTAGAACAGGCTGCCCAGGGCAGTGGTTGAGTGACCATCCCTGGAGGTATTTAAAAGACATACATATGTGGTGCTTAGGGATGTGGTTTAGTGGAGGGCTTGGCAGTGTTAGTTTGGATGTGATCTTAAAGGTTTTTTCCAACCTAAATGATTCCATGATTCCATGACTTGTAAGTCAGCTACTCACCAGTACCCTGTGCCATTCACCTGAGCTGCTGCACGGGACCCAAGGCCAGGTAGTTTTACTTCTTCACCCACCCTGTTTCAGATTGTATGCACCTTCTAAAACTTGGTCTTCTGTCCCTCCCTATACACGTGTGCATACATAATGCAATACCTGTTTATCACACCATGCTGTCACACGCGCATGGGCCCTGCCCTGGGCCTCCAGATCTTCAGATGGTATTGATAAAGTTAGCTAAAAAGTAATTCAGAGTTAGAGTGTAAAATAACAACGTGGCCTGAGTTAGGAAGGCTGTGTAAGGTCAGAACCAGAGGAATGGCTGAAGAATAAATCCTGGTCCTGGTTTCTGGTTCCTGTTTTGCTCTGCTTCATTCAGCAGAAGACAGTCGCTTTATCCCGTTGCCTGCAGAAGGTTCATCTTCCCCATGCCTCTCCTGGTTAAGGACATGGGTTGAAATCCCGTTTGTTTCTGTGTGGGGTGTGATTGTGCATCTAAAACCTGGTCCTTATGCTGAAAAAAAACAACTGGAAAAGAGGATTTAAGGATTCCTAACCCACTGTGAGTTATACAGGGCAGAGACCACCTAAGCCTTTAAATTCTGATGTGGTAATTAATATGAAATACTTCCTTACCAAGGGACCACTTGGTAAGAAGAGGCCCAGCTAAAAAAGTAAAACTACTGAACAGAAAATTGGTTTGTTTTACCTCAAACAAGGACAAACCTAGAACCTGTGCCTGCTAAATTCTGTAGCTGCTTTTGCTTGTCCCAAGGAAGTCTGTTTGGGCTTTTTCTGCTTGGATGTATTTTGATTGAGGCACAGCAGAACTTCTTCTCAGTATTTTTCTCTGTGATGTTCCCAGATGAGAAGGCATTTCTGCAATATCTAGATTACACACTAATTTTAAAAAAACACCTACTGTGGAAAAATGGTTTCAAACCAGATTAATAGAAGGCCATGCTCATTGTTTTAAGATGACTGCTATGTTGCTGTTAGAAAGACGAGCAATGAAGAATAATCCCCAAGTATTCCAAATCAATAATAAAAGATAAATTAACTTTTTTATGTCTCTATTTTTAAGTTATGTGGTTCTTTTTTTTTCCAAGGAATTCTGCTGTTCCTGAGATGATGTAACTTCACAATGTGAATTCCTTCACTGAAAGTCTGAAATAAGTTTGTTTTGTGTCCTAAATCCAGGCTCCTCTGTCTTCAAAGACTAAAAACTGCTTAAAGTTGATTGAATCATTCACCTTGGATCACCACTCTTGGATCCTGCTCTGGATATATTTTATGCCTAATTCTGTCATACAGTCTTGAAACAATGCTTTAAGGAGAAGAAAACGTATAATTGCTCTGTAATTTCTGCACTAAAATGTTTTCTTTTGAAGTAGCTCCGCTTAGCTAGTAAAAATACTTCTGGGTCTTAGTCAAGCATTTAGTACAATTTAAAACTGCAATGCTAAATTTCATTGGTTGGACTTTTTATTAGATAAGGTAGAAATGAAAGCAGCAGGCAATTTAATTAGCAGTAATTTTTCTGGGCAAGTCATTACTTTGATGAACTTCAGAGCAATGTTTATGGCTCCTAATTAACCATGTTAGTCATTTGATTGAATAATCACTTTGGAAATGTTTCTACAATTTGATTAGAGTCTGACCCACTCTGATAGTCATAAATTAACTGATAGCACTTTAGGATAACAAGACTCTAGTTACTTTACGAGAAATAAACTCTTCCTTGCTGTATTTTTCGGTCCTCTGTGGGCTGCTTAAACACAAGCTAACCAGAAGATTAAGTAATGTTGGTACAAACAATGCTCGCCTTAAAAAGACTCCAGATGTTAATTGTAATTGACTTAGGAACATGGGAGATGAAACCCTGAATTGGCTAGGAGCACAACTTCTTGGATGTGTGCATAATTTTTTATTCCGTATACTCTGCTGTATCGCTTTGCAAGAGTGGAGTTCATGAGTCAAAAAGGGGTTTGCTGCCAATACTAGTGATTTTTTTACCTAAAATAGAAAATAGCATCTGTTTCAGTTCTCTAGCTTCCTCTTTTGTTTTTTTTGGTAACGTAGATTTTTCCATTCTCCCTAAAGTTCAGTCTACTTGGTAACATGAAGTGATTCCTCGCAGGTGAACCACTACTTGTAGCCTTGACTTCTAGCCTGCAGAGCTATACTTGACTCTGGTGACCACTGAATCACTGATTCCCGTGGTTGCTCGGAATATCTGCCTCAGATGCTCGAGATTCTCGGGGCCTGAGCAGGCAGGCAGTTTCATCAAGAGGAGGAGAAGGTAATGAAGAGTTTGGCCCAGATGTGCGAGAGAGACCGTGGACTGTTAGAAGAGACTTATTATTACTGCCCTGGGTTTCACTTGTTTTGTGAAGTCAGTGTAAAACCTCATTTTCTTATCCTGCCAGATCTCTGATACTCATCACTAGCCAGTGAACAGTGAAATTTGGAATCACGGTCTGAAAGAGTCTGTAGGCAGTGTTGGAAAAATAATGTCTGCTCTTTCGACCTCTGTTTGCATCTCTTAAAGAGTTACAAGTTAGTGGTAACAGATTGCATAGCTTGGGGTGGGAGTTTATCACAAGATCAAATAGACTTTGCTAAGCGAGACTTTTGATATCCAAGAAGTGGGTTTAAACATGGTCTAGAAGGGCAAACATTTATGGTGTATTTCTGTTTGCAAGTCCCTGTGCACAGGATGTGGCTACTTGGGGACAGCGCAAGACACGGGGGGGAAATAGGCATTTAAAGAACACCGTTCTCATGACTTCTGTATAGTTTTTCTCGTTTTTCTTGCAGTTGGAGTAGAGGTGGGGAATGGCAAATAAACATCTGTGTTACTGAGAATGGATGCAGTCATTTTCTTTTTTCCCTTTTTGAGGGAGTTCTTTCTTGGTTAGGGGTGTACAGGAGTGAAAATTTGGTTAGGGTTGTACAGGTGTGAAACTGATGCATCTGAATTGCTAGATTAAACGTTTAGCAATCGTGGATGATTTCATTAACCTTTCAAATCCTTAGGCAGTGTCTAAAAAGCATTATCCCACTCTTAAGTTCACTCTACCATTCCTTGTATTAATGTGGAGTTTCTAAGTCTGTAGTGTGATGGGCAGGCCTTTCTGTGTAATCCATAAAACACGGTAGGTGGGGTTAGTTACAAAGATAGATGCACAAGCACAGGGTTTGAATATATCCGTACTGTTCTGTGTGAATCTGGGGGGCTGTGAATGGTCTGAAGTGTAATTCTCACAGGAGGCAGCTTTCAGCAAAGCTGGTTACGAGAAGGGTTTGAGCTCCAGCACCCGCCTTAGGTGGGACCTGTGCTCCTCATGTCACGATTTTCTCCTGGGCCATGCCTTGCGCCTGTGGCTTCGAAACACTGACCGTGCATTGATGGGTTCCCCCTCCTCGTTGTAACTTGCATCCTTTCTGTTGCTCACCTGTCTCACTGATAACCTGCACGCTTTTCGTTCCGGACAGTCTTTTGACTAGCATTGTCATCTTCTCCTTTCAGAAGTGCCTAGCTGCCATTCCATTTACATGAGGCAAGAAGGCTTCCTGGCTCACCCAAACAGAACAGAAGTTAAGTTTTCTATTATGTATCACTTTTGTACGAGAAAAACATGGAAAAAAAAAATAATTAAAAAGCCTGGAGGGATTTGGGGGTCACTGGTTTAATTCTGCTGCTGGGAAGACTCGCATCATCTATCTTTCCCTTTCCAGTCTTGAGTTTCTGATGCACTGATTATTGTTTAGGCGTTTTTTTGTAGCTTCTTATAGTGCCACGGGTTGATCAGGATAAGATGTAATTTTTATTATGAATTTGCTTATTCTGCCATTCAAGGCCTCTAGCAGTTGAAAGGAAGAGGGGCTTAAAAACTTCTCCATTTCACCCATTCTGCTCAAGGGATACTTTCCAGGCTGTTGGTGTGACTGGCTGCTGTTAAGGAATAAGTGTTATCCTTTAAAATCTGAGAAGGTTTTTGGCTTTTCCTTTTGTTAGGATTTTTGCAATGTTTTCGTGCTGCTTAGGCTCAAGGTGTATAGCCAGGTGATACATGCCAAAACTTGCAGTGACTTCAGGAGGGCAGAGCTTAGAGTCATTGTCAAAAGTAATAATTCTGAGTAAAAGCACTTTATATATGCTAAAAATAAGAAGACCAACAGGAAAAAAAGACCACTGCAGAGGTTGTGCCCTCCACCCTCCTGCTTTGGTGCATCTTTCTTGGTCACTATATGAATTTTCGTTTGTTTATTTTTTGTTTTGTTTAGGGTTCCTTTGTTTTGCCAAGAGGCAAATTTCACAAACATTATGGGGAAATTGGTTTTGAGATTGATGAGAATTCAGACAGATGTATGAATCAAAGTGCTCTAGTAAGACTTCTTTCCCTAGTCAAAAGCCACAACTAGAAAGATAACGTATCTGGCTAAAAGCCCGACTGCTTCTGGGGCAAAATGAAGGCAGAAAATAAAAATGAAAGGTAACATTTAACAAATTAGGGTGAAGCAGGGGATGGAAATTCGTAACAGTCTTGGTATATGGAATTATGTGAAGTATAGAAGCTTGATAAGGGAGGTGAAAGTCATCAGGGAAAAATCCACAAACTACAAGGCTGAGGTCAACAGATCTGAGTTTTAATCACAGCACAGATAAGGGAAAAACAATCTTAGCCATGTTATGCGCTCATAAGTACCTGGAGATGGTAAAATTGTTATGGATGACATAGAAAAAGCAGTGTTGTTCAATAAATATTTGTTTTCTGTATTTGGAAAGCAGTCAACATGATTTTATGGACTAAAGGTCATGTCAAATCTGATTCTATTCTTTGCTGAGACTAATAGTTCGATTGATAAAGATACTGGTATCGTATAGTTTGACTTTTTATGGCATTCAGGTTGCCACTACGTTACATTCTGATTAAGAAGTTAGCACAAAGCAGTATCACTAAAGTAACACATTAAATACATTAAGACCTGGCCAACTGACAGATCTAAAAGTGGCTGTCACTGGGCAATCATCTCTGAATGGATTGTTTCTATAATGGTTCTGTAGGAATTGATATTGGGAGTGTTGCTATTCAACGTTTTCAGTAAAGATAGGGAACAAAGTTAATAGATAACTTTATGGCACAAAGATAGGCAGAGTGGTAAATAACGGGCAGGACAGGGCAGTCACACAAAGCAATCAGAATTGTTTGGTAATCTGGGCACGTACAATGAAATGGTTTTTTAATGTGCTGAATGTAGACCAGGCCTATGGAACCGGGAAACAGTATATTGGAAAAAATGATTTGGAGACGGGCCTCCCTCCTCCTCCTTGGCTTCACAGCAGGGAAACCAGCCCAACCAAACATTGCAACCCCATGGCCAAAAGGCCTTCTGTAATATTTGCCCAGTCAAAAGGAGGGTCGGAGGGAGGCAGGAGAGGAGGAGGAGGTGTTTTGTCTTGCTGAGTGGCACTGGGGAGGCTGATACTGGCCCGTGGTACAGCTCTGGTTTAAGCAAAGTGTTAAAACAATACTCAAAAGTAGGAGTGGCCATGGAAGGGAGTGCTAGAAAGAATGCAGGTTTGCAGAGAGTGTCTTTTCAGGGCAAAAATTAAATTTTACAGAATGATCTTAATGGGGAGAAACATCAAAGTGGGGGAGGGAGGATAAATTCCGTGAGTGTGAGGAGGAAATACAGAGTAGGACTTTTTTAGTCTCGCAGGGAGAAGACTTTCAGGAACTAATGGTTAAGAGTTAAAGCCGTGCTAGTTCAAACAGGAAATGAGACAAACATTTTGGAATAAATCATAAAGAAAAATGGGTGCTTTTTCATTCTTTGCAGGTGGAGATTAACTGTCTTTTGGGAATGCACGCATTAATTAAACACCCCTGTACTGGGGCCAAGCCGTTGCGATTGGGCAGTGTGTAAAGGATGTGGGATATTAATCTGATTCCTCTATGACTTAGTGTTCCCTCTGGCATTACGCCTGTGATCTCTTCTTTCTCCGTGCATCTTTTATATAAACACCTCTTTCTTTTTAACTTACAGGCTGCATGTATGAAAAGGGACCTCGGCAGTTTTATGATGACACTTGCGTTGTTCCAGAGAAGTTTGACGGTACGTGTGACACATCTCGCTCTCTGTTTTTTTTCTGACGTGGGGGGAGATGAAAAAGGAAGAGATGAGGGACTTTTCTCTGTTGCTGATCAAAAAAAAAAGAGAAGGCTCGGTAACGTTCCAATTTAGGATTCCTTAACACACCATTTGCCGTGCGCCCAACCAAAGCTGACCTCTGTCCCTTGAAACCAAAGTCTCCCTCTCAACAGGATGTCGTCGTTTGGCTTTTGCCAGCGAAAGATGCTGCACCCAGAGTTGTGGCAGAGGAGCCCAGCACCTCTACTGTTGAGAAGCACTAGGAGGATTGCCTTTGCCCCGGTGATCACATACCGCTTGTTGCGGGAGATTTAATGAAAGCTCTTCTTATAATTAACCGAACGGCGCAGAAAGCAGCAGCTTTGGTTTTACTGAGGATTAAGCCTCTTGTCTCGCTGTCTGTGAAGCGGTGAATAGCGGGGAGTGAGCGTACAGGGCATTTTTCTGTTTGTGTCAACGTCCTTTCACTAGGTTAAGCATCGTACTAGTAGGTTATTTTTCAGTGGAGCTGATAACAAATCAATGATCTTCTCTCAACATGACCCATTACAACAGATTCTTTTTTTTTTTCAAGAGGGATTCCGAGGTCAATTAAAATAAATGGCCCAAATTATCCTCAGTTACTCTGATGTAAAATCAGTTTCCTGGTGTAACTCAGTTGATTTCAGATTTATTTCATTATAGACAAAGTAGATGGACTCAGTATTTCTTGCCTGTGACTCTGTTAGCCTGCAACTTTGGGAAGTAATTTGGAGACCAATTACTTAAATTTCCTCGAGTGGCTTCTTTGTGTTCGTGTGTGTTTGTCTGGCTCACTTTCCGATAAACTCAAGAGCAGCTCTTTGACAGCAGCCAAAAGTCGAGCGGGAGAACTCTTGGGGTTTTTCTCCTGCTCTGTTGTGTTTGCTTTCCCCTGAGAATATCTATGGCTTATAAAACTCTTACATATCTAGCAGCATTTGTTGTGTTTGCTGAAGGATGTGAGACTGTCAGGCTTTTTCTTTTCCTAAGAACTAATTGTGGACCTGATCTATTTTCAGTGCCAGTGACAAATTCATAGTTACATTTATGGGAACGGGATCAGACCCTGTATTAAAAGCAGTTAAAACTCTTCAGGAGTAGTGTTGTCCATGTCTTTCTTGAAAATCCTTTTTTGTTTGTTTGGGTTTTGTACAGGGAAAGGGATGAAAATGAAAAATGAATGCAAATAAAGTGGAAAAAAAAAGATATTTTTTGAATCATTTGTGTGCTTGCAAAGCAAGCAGTCTGCTGCTGGCTTTTGCAACTGTCCATTGAGAGAACACCTTGTGCTCTAGAAGGTTGATGTGGTGATACAAATAGGTGTATTTGAGGAAAAAATAGCGGATGTGTCATCGTGTTTTGGTCAGTGAAGCAAAAGTGGGATAAGCCCAGGACTAGTCTTGATGTTTCAGAAGCAGATTCTCAGCTGCTCCGATGGAAATCAAAGATCATCAGAGGCAAAGAATCTGATCCTCCTGTAATTCTGCACTTGCTATTTGTGCATTGCTCAGCCATCATTAAGAGAAAAATCCTGTCCTTGAAAAAGAAGGCCTTTCAAGGCTGGAACTTGAACCTCACGTAAACCACAAAGCCTTGGGTTGATTTATTTGTTTTCCACAGCTATTGACTCAGTTTTCTTTCCTGATTACAAAAGGAAGTGCTTCATGTTTAATATTATCATTCTTACTTTCACAACAGGGAGCCGTTCTGTAACGGCCGTCAGAGCATCATCCTGATGTTGGGGTTGAATGGGGAATCCTGTCTTTCTGTATTAAACAGGGCAAACTGTTCATTCTCCAACTTTTGTGTTGCTGTTCTGGTAGTTGGAAGCAGGAGTTTAACCAGCAGATGAAGGATTGCCGTCACCGTGGGCATTAAAAAACCCAAACATTCTCTGTCTCAGCACCAGAGCTTTCAGCTGTTGTTGTTTGCATGGGTTGTTTAGTATGAATATGATTTAAAAAACAACAGAGACACAGCATGGATGTGGTAGGATGGTTTTTCATTGGCAGTTTGTGGAGCAGCCAGCAGAATCTTACTGTTGTTGTTTTTTTAAACTTGCTTCCTCTGGACTTGAAATTTCAGAAAAATGAACTTGACTGCTT
The DNA here is from genome assembly GCA_013400555.1 of Jacana jacana. Classification (NCBI taxonomy): domain Eukaryota; kingdom Metazoa; phylum Chordata; class Aves; order Charadriiformes; family Jacanidae; genus Jacana; species Jacana jacana. Next base: position 84,494 of record VZTM01040687.1, on the reverse strand, counting down.
TTCAGGGGGAACACTAATCTAATATGTAGATATGAGTAAGAGTAGTGTGTGCTCATATGCAAGTGCAATATGCCACAGAGGAACTCGCATATCTGCAGGATTTGCATACCTATACATAAAGCACATGCTGTTTAAGTCCAAGTCAAATACGTTGTCAAATTTTCCTTAGAAGCATTTGCATGCAAAAGAAGTTTCCCTCAATGGGGTTTTGCAGCTTCATGAAGCATACATTACATTTCCCAAACTGGGGCTGCTGCACAGTATAGTACACAAAGCGCAGTTCTTCAGACATAGGGAGTTGCTGACAAAAATAGTTTGTGCTCTTTCAGATAGAGGATATTGCAAAAATGGTTTGCAAGTGAGATTTGCATGGCTCAGAAGTCAATGGGGGTAGGCTTTGGGAGACTTCCATAAATGATGACTGAATTTAGGTGCTTTTTTTTTTTTCTCTGGTACGTTTATACGATGCTGTAAGAATGTTTGCAGTTAACAGCAGAGAGGAGAGAGAACGCTGCATTTGTGGGTGGCTGGATAGTAAGAATTCTCTCCCTCTGTTCTGTTAACCCTGATGAGGGTTTTGCAGGTTTATCTGAGGAAGGGAGCGCCGATGCCTTTTTGCCCATCGCTCATCTCCTGCTGTTGCTGTTCTGTGCAGGTGACGTGAAGCAGGAGCCCGGCATGTACCGCGAGGGACCCACGTATCAGCGGCGAGGCTCGCTTCAGCTGTGGCAGTTCTTGGTAGCTCTTCTTGATGACCCATCAAACTCTCACTTCATAGCGTGGACTGGCCGAGGCATGGAATTCAAGCTGATTGAGCCGGAGGAGGTGGGTTAGACAGACAGCATGCTCTGACATCTGCTGCATCGTCCTGCAAATTTAACCGGGTTCCTTCGGATTTAGGCTTGGCTTTCCTTCCATATTTTGCTTCAGTAGTTCTTTAGGGTGACAGGACTGGCAAAGGCAGTGCTTCAGTTAGGACAGAGGGTCTGGTTAGGTGTAGGCTTGACTCCCAGTCCCACAAAGTAAAAAAAAATACCGAAAATGCTAGAGTTACAAAATACTCAGCGTTAACTGGGGGGCCTGGATTTTTCAGAACCATTCATGGATAGAGCTGTGTTTCAGAATCCTTTGAAACCTATTCTCTGAAGAGTCTTTCAAGGCCAAATACTCTTCAGTGTGGAGATCACGGAATCATAGAGTGATTCAAATTTGGAACTTTTAGGCTGTAGAGAGAAAGAGCCCAAGTCTGACAGTTGGCAAAGGAGGAGATTATGATTGTTAGGCAGTAAAATCCCATCACAATTATTTAACCCCTTCACCCCCTTTTTAGACTCTTCTTCAGTGTCTTCCTGCTTCTCTGTATTGTTAAATTGTTTAGTGCATGCTCAGATCCCAGGCTTGCAAACACTCATGCACATCTCTCCTGAACCATGAAGGACTCGTGGGGTAGATAAAATTACTTGTATTCATGAACATTTGCTGAAGCGTGACTTAGTTCACTTGTGTGATAAACAGGAATAAATTGAACATTTTATTACGTAAACTTTTTTGGACTAGGTAGCATTAAATCATCTATCCTGTGTTCTAAACAGCCCTGGAAACTGTTGGAAAATGTGGTGTGCATGGATTTTAGTGTAATAATGATGATTTGATTGGGGTTGTCAAAAAGCAGTATCGTTCTGATTTACCTTTTTTGCCCCTTGGACGGGGTTGGGTAATAGAGGAGACGGCAGCAAATTTTACATCAGGTTCCCCTCTGAGTTAGAGCCGAGTAGGAACATTTCGGGGGTGTAAGGATGGCTTCTGTGTTCCACCAGCTATTTCTGCTCTTTGCCATCCATCTGCTGGCATAAGCAGTCGGAAGGCTTTCTTCCATTTAAGTTACATCACCTGCCAACAGCCCTAAGGGGATGATAGAGTAGTCGGGGATGGCGACAGGACTGATGTTCCTTTCCTTCCTGACGCGGTCTGGCTGAAGGACAGGTTGCTGCAAGGACCTCTGGTCTGCTGGCTCTCCTTTGTCCGAGCATCCCCTGCATTAGTGATAGTCACGGTGGCGGATCCTGGCTTTTGTGCCGGGGAGGGTTTGACTGTGGAACAGCCTCAGTCGATTTGACACCAAAGCTTTGTTGGCAAGTCCGCAGTCTTAGCAGGCAATGTAGGCTTCTTATTCGTGTGACCTGGCCCAGAACAAAGGGAAATCTTTGGGAAGGCTTTCTTGTTTGATTTTGATGAATGAGATACATGAATTTTTCCCCGCTACCCCAGTTCCAGTATTTTTTACCCTCATAGTTTTGTCTTGCCTTTAAGGTATGTCCAAAGCTTTTCAAGACAGAAGAGATTTATTGCAAAATGGTTCTCACCAGATGGTGCAAAAACCTTAATTTTTTTTTTATTATTATTAAGCTAAGGAAAGGAAAGCAGTAAAACTAACCCTTAAGATTTCCTTACTGTAATTCCCTGAAGAACTGGATATTCTGATTTGAAGTTAACCAGATCATCTGCTCGTCTGACTTTGTAACGATTGCTTTGTGTTTCTGAGCAATGCTGCATCCAAGATCTGGAGGGGGAAGGCTCATTGGAACTTGCCACACTCTGCGGGAGTACAAAGGAGCCTAGGTTGTTTTCATATGAATGCTATGGACCTGACAGACAGTGTCAATTAAAATAAGAATAGCCTATGGGAAGTTACACAATCCTGTTGGTTGCCAAGTGTAAATTGAAGGGAAGTCAAAGAGCTTGTTGGTTCAGCTGTGGCAGGTTGGGTTGTCAATGACGTGACCTTTCCATGCCATCCCTTTCTGGAGGCTTATGCCCTTGTAGAAATGATGACACCAAAAATGAATATTTATCAGGTCCTTGAGCACCATAGTTCATTCAGAAAGTAGGTAACTGTGAGCTGTGTTGGCTAAGAATTGGGTGTAGGTCCATTTCGCTGTCTTGTCATGGGCACAGAAGCCTTCAGCAGGAAGGTGGGATGGAAGATTGGAAGCCTAAATCCCTTCCACAGGGCAGGACTTGAGAAATGCTATGCAGTTCAGGGACAGGAAGACTCGCTTACCAAGACTGCTTCTGGATGTGCTTGCTGATTTAGGACAGTCAATGTACCACAGGATATAGGATATTATCATTAGTTTGCTGTAGTTATCTTCAGTGTGTATTTATTTATTATGCAAGCCTGTTGTGGTAGGGAGTCCTAGGACTTTGATTAATGGCAGGAATAACCAAGGAATGATGCAGGCATGTGTTACAAAGATGAATAGGCCAATCAAGGTTACACATCTAGGCCAAATCTACAGCTGGAATAAATTGATGTGATTGGAGATATGTTTCAGTACAGCTATAACATAGCTGAAGTTAGCAGAGCCATAATCATTTACGTAAACCTGAAAAGCTGCACCACTGACAGGAATTAATGCTTTCAAAAGAAACATTAAAAAGTATTGTCCAGGTGGAGATTGAAGTCATGGATTTTGCTGTGATTGTTTAGTCCCTGACAACTCTGGTGCACGTCATCTGTGTTTTACATCAAAAGGCTCCAGACACCTGTGGGAAAGTTCCACAGAGCAGCCTGTGGAGAAGCTGCTTGGCTGCCCTCTCCTCTTCCCAGAGCTGTATGATCTGCACCTCTCAAACATTTTTATAAAATGTGCTTTAAAGAGTTCATCAGCTCTGACTTTTTTTTTCCCCTCTGGTGACATGATAGTCATTTGTACAGCCAGTAATTGAAATGTCACCAACAGCCAATTATAATTTCAGGTGCAGAATAAGCAGTTAAGTTCTTTAAACAAAATCTCTCTTTGTCCAGAACCACCTTCGGCAATAAAACAGGAAGCATAAAAGCAAGTAGAAATCATAAGTCAGAGCAGAAGGCATGTTGTTCTCTGTGGAATGGCTTCACCAATTGCTTGCAACTCCCTTTTTATTATTATTTTTTGAGGGAAACTATACAACTGCAATGATGACATTTCTGTCCCATTTTTCACACTACCGTATAGTTCTTCCAAGCAATTACCCTGCCTCTCTGATAATTCATTTTCTTTGTTTCTTTGCTGAAGTAATAGTTAAGACTGGGAGTTGGCTTTTGACTTGGATCTCCTAATAATCTCTACCTCGCTGTCATCCCAAGCATGGTCTCTCTTCGTTCATGAACTAAGTGTGGATGCACGTGTGTTTAATGTAACTTAGTGTTCTGACAGCAGGGAGAACACAGGAATAGTACAATTATCTGCACTATCATACTGGAGGGGAAAAAAAGTTTTAATCTTTCATGAAAGTTTTCTCTCTCTGCTTTACACATCTTTTTTTGGTGCATCATCTCTTTATATGGCTTTATATTTTTTTTATTGCTTTTCTTCATCAAAAGCAAAGAAAAACCCTCCCAACCCTCCACCACATTTGCAAAGAAGTAAGTCTCCTTCCAGTTTAATGCGTGACTGTGTGTCCAATTAAAAATCCTCGTAGTACATGGGAAATTCAGGTCATGGCAACCTTTTCTCTTGTGTTTATTCGTTGCACCTGCAGGGCCTCCCCTCCCCCATGGCCAAATAAAGTATCTGCTGATAAGATCTGCTTGTTAAATGCATTTAACAAATCAATGCTAATCCATTTTTGTGGCAGGTGGCACGTCGCTGGGGGATTCAGAAAAATAGGCCAGCTATGAACTATGATAAACTTAGCCGATCGCTTCGCTATTATTATGAAAAGGGAATCATGCAAAAGGTGAGTAGCTGGGTTCATATTAGATTTCACCAGAGCGTTGCATGTTAATCCGTAAGTCGGTTTATGAGGAGGAGTACCTGTAACTGCATTGCGTAGGTAGGTTTTTCATCTGCTTAAGCAAACACTAAGCCCTTTCACCTATCCAGTCCAGTATATGCATCGAGATAGATTTCTCTGTGTTGGAAATGCCTGTGGTTTCAGTTCGCACAATGCACGGCGAGATTATAGGGAAAGAGGTAACATTCAAAAATATCCAAAAGAGCTTCCTGGCACCTGGGAAAGGCAAACAGTAGAGTACAGCATGAATAATGTTTTGCAGATCTAAATTAGCTGCCCAGCGCTTGGCTACTTTGGTAAGTGCAAGATAGGGGAGAAAAATGATACCTATTAACACACCAAATACTTTAATATTTTACCAATAGTGTTTTAATAATACTGGTTTTAAGTAGAGTTTAATATTTTATAATAGGCTGAATTATGAGAAACATTTAACAATAATTTCTATATAACAGTCTAGTCTTGCTGATGGTATTCACCTCGTCCTACTGTGGCTTGCTGATGTACATGTATTATTTTCTTTAAGTCTTGCTAAGCAGGGCTGTGTAGATTGACTGAAAATCAAGAGGAGAGACCTGTCTGCTCCGTCTCCAAAACTTAGGGTGGTGATCAAAGATGATAATGAACACCTTGTGCTGTAAAACTCGCTCCATATCTTTTCACCTTAGTTTTGTGACCCCTGGGGGACTTTAACATGTTCAAACCTGCCGTTTGCCGGTTCCATGAAGGGAAACAATGCTCTTGGCTCAAGTTACTGGGCAACGTCTTCCAGGAGGTTTTGTGAAGTTGTCTGTTGGGAGTTGCCCGTTACAGGTTCTCTTGCTTTGATTGTGGGATCATTGTAGTGCTGTCTCTCTGTTTTTTTCACTACCCCGGAGTCAGCCGGGACAACCATTCACCATTTCACCAGCACAGTTCAAAGGCAGGAATGGAGTAGCAGAGAGAGTGAAACGGGCTGAAAAGGTGGGGTTGGGAATACCGTAAGGCTGATAATGCTGCCCAACCCACACATCCATTTCCTTTGGAAAGCTTACAAGTGCTTCTGACAGCCAGCTCGCTACCTCTCAAACTACTACTTTATTATCTACAAGAATGTATTTAACACACATTTTAAAAGCTAGTTTGGATGCTTATTTTTCTGCCCTAACCAAGTTTGAGGTTTGCCCCGGGATCACCCTGTCTGGGCAGGCAGTGTATGTTAAAAACGAATGGTGGCTGTAAATTGAGAGCAGGCTTCTTTACTGCAAGGTTTGGATTCGCTTTCTCCCCCCTTTTGCTTTAAGTTTTAAGCAATGATAACAGGTTGTGCAAATGGCCAGTTTTCTGAATGCAGCCTCCAGTCTGACCGACCTGCCGACAGCACTTTGATGGAAAAAAAAGTTCTGTTGCAGATAACGGCCTTTACCAAAACTTTGCATTATTTGTAGAATAAATAAGCTGAGAATTCGAGGAAGTGCTTTGGACTGTTTTGCATCTGTAAGAATGGAGTTAAGTTTACAGCACTTCTGCCACCTCCATTCACTCACTTATAATACTATGCTAGCTGGAGCTGCAAGAAGAAGCTGAAGCTGCTCCCCCTGTACTCAGCAGTGGTGAGGCCACACCTTGAGTATTGTGTCCAGTTCTGGGCACCTCAACACAAGAGAGGTATCGAGGTGCTGGAGCGAGTACAGAGGAGGGCAACAAAGCTGGTGAGAGGCCTGGAGAATAAGGCTTATGAGGATCGATTGAGGGAGTTGGGGTTGTTTAGTTTGAGGAAGAGGAGGCTGAGGGGAGACCTCATCACTCTCTACAACTGCTTGAAAGGGCATTGGAGAGAGATTGGTGCTGGTCTCTTCTCACGGGCAATGAGCGACAGGACAAGAGGGAATGGCTGCAAGCTGCAGCAGGGTAGGCTTAGGCTGGACATTAGGAAAAAAATTTTCCCAGAGAGAGTGGTCAGTCAGTGGAATGGGCTGCCCAGGGAGGTGGTGGAGTCACCCTCCCTGACTGTGTTTAAGAGCAGATTAGATATAGTGTTGAGGGATCTGGTGTAGGGGAGAACTTGTAGAGTAGGGCTGATGGTTGGACTTGATGATCCCAGGGGTCTCTTCCAACCTAAATGATTCTATGATTCTAAGAGACCAATATAACCTTTATTTTCAAACAGTTTCAATAAACTGTGAGCATGAAACATGGTTCTTTTGTTTTTGTTTTTGTTTTGTTTTGTTTTAACCTTAACTCTTTAAATAAGGTGCTTGAGAAGACACATTGTTAAAAAAGAAACCCCAGTTACTCTGTTTTTATCCTTCAGCTTTTAGGAAGCTGAAGCACAGACATTCAGTGCTGTTCATGGATAAAGGCAAACTTTAGGATCTCGGGACAAATTGCCCCTCCATAAGCAAATCCAAATGTCTCGGCTTTGCATGAGCAATTGCTAAGTACATATTAGCCTACGTATTTGCTTACGCTGTCCCTGTACAATCAGCGTGCACTATAACTAAGTGCTTTTGTGCTTAAGTATGAATCAATCTGTGTAAAGTGAGATTCAGATTTCTGTCGTGCAACATGGTTCTGTTTTTTCTTTCTACTTCGCACACCGTGTGTTGGACTTAGTCATTTTATTTTGCCACTGTAGTGACAATCTGTTTACATGGTCTAGTAAGAGAAGTTCCCTTTGTGGCTAAGCATAGGAAACGGTCACAAGCGTGGGTTTGGAAGTAGAAGACCTAGTCCAGCTGCCAACAGGAGATAGCACGCGTGGCAAAGCCAACAGTGATCCATGCAGTCTTGCAGATCCCTGTTGCCTTTGCTGGGTCATTGCTTTACCAGTTCTGCTGCTGTGGTATTAATTGCCTGACGAAGGTGAGTCCTTCTCAAGACTGTTGAACTTGGGCTTGCAAAACCACAAGGCCTTACGCTGCCCCTTTGTTTTTGTCCTTTCTGTTGTCCCAAGGTGGCTGGAGAAAGATACGTCTACAAGTTTGTTTGCGACCCTGAAGCGCTTTTCTCCATGGCTTTTCCAGACAACCAGCGCCCCTTGCTGAAGACTGACATGGAGCGCCACATCAACGAGGAGGACACTGTCCCTCTGTCCCACTTTGACGAGAGCATGGTCTACATGCAGGACGGTGGCTGCTGCAACACCCACCCCTATAACGAAGGCTATGTCTATTAACAACAGTGACAGTGAAGGGGGTGTCTTCCCCCCCCCTCCCTGAGGCTTCTCCTCTTTCACAAGACCCAGAGGAAAGCTGACTTCGACTTCAGCTTGTTTTTTAAATAGTACACTAAAAGGGGCTTTTCCTGTTGCATTACTCCTATGGTCTGCCATGGACAGCGCACTTTATTTGGAAGGGGAGGGTTGGAACCTAAATGTTATTCTGTGTAACAGGAGGAAAAGGGTGGGTTTGCTTTTTACTTAAGTTTGGGAAGGGAACATACCGGTTTTAAGTACAAAAAAAAAATAATAATCTATATCATGTCTGGTTTGTTTCATATCAGCATAAGATATTGTACATTTTCTCTGGGTATCCATAGTACAGTTAATTCTCATTGTGCAAAATAACCACTTGATGATGATATCAGCACAGCGTGCCCCGGGCATTTTTTCCTTGCCATTCTTAATTATCTCTCTGCAGTTATAAAAGAGAAGCAAAGTGTGTACCACAGCATTTAATTTAGAAGCTTGCAGTAGCAGACCTTGCACCTTGCCTCCGAAACCAACCAGATATCTCCAGAGGGTTTTATTTTTTCTTCTCTTTTTTTTGCTGCTTCTTCTTTTATTTTTGTATTGGTACAGCTTCAAAAAACCCTCCAGTTTAATGACAGAGTCCACTGTAAGTACGATGACTGAGCAGCAAAATTCCTGACTTCAGACTGGAAGCCATAGCTGGAGCCACGTTGCTACACATACATGGCCCATGCTATGGCTTAGACCTCTCCAGATCCATTTGAGGCTAGTAATTAGACGTGGTGGGCTTTCTGATGATCATGTCAGCATTAAATACAGGATCACGATGGGGAGGGAGAAACCATTTTGTATCCTTCCATTTCCTTTGGTACATAAATAAGTTATTTAATCAATAGGAATTAACTGTACTAAGTCACATATCTAATTATGCTGTTTAGACACAGCAAGCACTCCTTGAGAAAAATATCCAATACACTAAATAGGTACTTTAGTAATTTTTAGACACGGTACCCATTAATATGCATTTAAACCTTTTACTGCTGTGTTATGTTGATAACATATATAAATACTAGATAATGCTAATGCTTCTGCTGCTGTCTTTTTCTGTAATATTCTCTTTGATGCTGAATTTACTATGACCATTTATAAGCAACGCTGTAACTACAGGTAGCATTTCAGGACAAAATAGATGACTTGAACCATTTATTGCTTAGAAGATAGCTTACGCCATAGCTGTGCTATAAGCAGCTTTTATTGCGCATCCACAAATGACTGGTAAGCTTCAGCTTGCTAAGGAAAGCTCTGCAGAACCTTTTTTTTTTTGTAATTTTCGGTGGAACGGAGACTTAGACGAACTGTCAAAAGAATTACCATGAAGTCGCTGTATGACGTTGTAGTGCTGGCACTGATGTTACCAATCAAGTTGTTTTGGACACTAAATGATGTAAATGTGATCAGATACGCTCAGAAGAGGGTTTTTTTGAGGGTTGGTTTGGGATTTGGGTTTTTTTTTTCTTTGGGGGGGGAAGGGTTGTTGTTAACTTTTGCAAATGGTTTTATTTTTTTGAGGGGGGTGATCTGGGACCCAAGCCACGTGTGCTGTTCTCTACGTAAGATGAAAAGTTACAAAAAAAGGAAAAAAAGAAGCCCTGACAAAACCCCAGGAGTTTTAAATATTTATGAGCACCTTTTCTGAAATATAGTGTTTCCTAATTTGAAGGGAGGGAGAGGGGGTAAGGACTGGATTTCTTTTTTTTTGCCCAGTGAAATTTAAATAGGTGTTACAGGTTTTCCTCTATTCCCAAGAAGCGGGAGGAAAATGAACGCGTAACCGTAAAACGCCGAGAAGAATTTTCATCATAAGGGATGAATTTCCAAGACAATCCTAGGTGGTGGGCTAGTTTTCCATCCTCTTGTCAGTTAAGACATCGGTGAAGCTATGAGTATTTTAATATGCAATTAATCAAAAGTAAAGAAGTTAGTGGTCACTAGAAACCACAGGTGCATTAAAAAAACCCTTTGGGCAGGTATTTAATTTACTCAGATCCAGAAGACAACATGCTTGATGGGAGTGTATGTACGCCTTAACATGTCACCTAATTCTGTCGTCCCTAAGTCTCAATGGCACTTAAAATTTCGGTCATCAACCCAGAATCGGGAGTCTTAGCAAAAAAACCTGCAGAATTAGCAAAAAGGAGAGGGAAAAGGTTGAGTAAGGTTGTTTAAAAAAATACAATAAAATAAAATAATGTGATTTCCATTGAAATAAGGTTCAAATGAAAAATGCTTTGATGAAAAGTCCTTGGATTGGTTTTGGTTCTTTAATGTCAGCACGGAGTGCCTCTTGCCAGCGGCAGGATGTGGATATTTGGGAAAAGGGTTGGACAAAAAAGGAAAAGAAGAAGGGGGGGCAGGAAGAAAAAAGTGGAAAAAAATTTGCATCAAATGTGTAATATTTATGTAGAAATATATATATATATATATATATGTATACGGTAGTGACTCACTGAACAAAACAAGCAATCAGACCAACATTACATGATCTCTCAGCAGAAGATATAAAAGTCGTTCACTGAACTGATTAACCCTTTTTAAAATGTACCTAAGAGGTTTATTTAAAGTCTGGTTTTATTCCACTTTTTTTTTGTTTGGGTTTTTTTGTTAGTTTGGGTTTTTTTTGGTTTTTTTTGGTTTTGTTTTGGGTTTTTTTGGTTTGTTTGGGGTTTTCAGGTAGAACAATAAATCTGGCAGCTGATTTCTGCGAGATTGTTGTGTATTGGATTCCTCACCATTTGGAGTGGAGAGGCCCCAGCAGTAAGGTTCTTCTTTTGGAAGAGGAGATGATGGTCTGTTCCTAGTGCCTAGACAGAGCTTCCTGCAAAATATAACAGTGAAATAAAAATGGAGGCCTATGTGCAACAGGTATATGCATTACAGCCAGGATTTAGATTGCCAAAGCATCATATTTGACTGACAAAAGAGAAAGGGGGTGGTCTATGTAAATTTAAAAAAGCAAACAAAAAGATTGATTCCAACTGAGAGCACTTGCACATTTTCGCAGGGCATTTTAATACCCTACTGAATTTGAATGTGGGGTGGTGGGTTGGGATTTTGGGGTTGTTTAGGTTTGTTTTTGTCAAGCTGTACCACAACTGGAGAGAAAAATCCTGGCTGTGTTTGCTTGTGGATCTTCTTGCTGCCCAGGGTTGTGCTGCTGTGAAGCCAAGCCGGGAGGCATCGCTGCAAGACTGGGGTACGGCTGGAGGTGCTGGGGGTTCCCCCTACCAGGAGAGTTCAGTTGCTGAATGGAGGTGAAACTAGATGAGGACTTGGCAGATCCCCTCGGCATCATTTGAGAGAGTTAAGGTGACAGGTTTAGGGCAAGACACAGATTTTGCTGTAGGTTCGTGACTTGTCCATAAGGCTGAGCCTGAGCCTTTTCTTGCCAAGGTCACCCCAGTCTTCACTTTCCCACACCCTTAACTATGGTGCAAATCTTACTATTCCATTCTGGGAAAGCATGGATTTCATATGCTTGTCATATGCTTCCAGTCTGCCTGCTTTACTTACAGCTGGCTGCTGTGGTAACGAGGGGAAATTGGGATACAGCAACATAATAAGGATCATTTTTTTTCTCTGGTAATTCCCTGAGAAGAGCCCTTTGCTCAGAATCTTTTCACCTTTAAGATTCTCTGGTACCGGAGACTGTTCCCCAGGGATTAGTGCTGGAGAGTTTTACTGCCCTTGACTCCTGACTGGTTTGGGTTGCAAGTCCATCTTCACAGGACAGTATCATCGAGTAAATATTTTTTTGCCTTATTTGTGGTTGGTTTGTTTGTTTTGATGGCAGGAAATAGATGTGTGTGCAAAAGGTGTTAGGAGGAAATCTTGCTCATGGCTGTACGTTCTCCTCTGAAGAGCATTAGCTTCAGTTCACACACTGCAGGTAACGGCACCCACGAACAGCCCTTATCAGCACTCACATTAATAGCATGGAGGACTCCAAATAACCTCTTTCAAAGGTGTTTTGGGAGTCTTAATTAGTACGTTACATTGCACTCACTCTGAAATACCCCACTCAGATCTAGGAGGTTAATTTCTCAGTTCTCTTTGCTGGTTGGTTGGGGTTTGTGGGTTTGTGTGTGTGTCTGTGTGGTTTGGGATTTGGTATGTTTTTGGTTTGCTGGTTTTGGGTTGTTTTTTTTTTTTCTGTCATCAGAGGCTGCTCTGCTGGGAGCAGGTACCTGTTCAAAGTCCCCTGCATTTTGCTAAGATACCGGGCTGAGAACTGGAGCATCTGTGGTACCTAACTGAGCCCTACCCTCCTTATTCTCCTAAGGGAGGAAGGAGCTGCCAAGCATGGGTTTCTGTGAGGAAAAATTTCTTCACAGTGAGGGTGAGGGAACACGAAGGGGCTGCCCAGGGAGGTTGTGGAGTCTCCTTCTCTGGAGACATTCAAAACCTGCCTGGACGCGTTCCTGTGTGACCTGCTCTAGGTGTTCCTGCTCTGGCAGGGGGATTGGACTAGATGATCTTTCAAGGTCCCTTCCAATCCCTGATATTCTGTGATTCTGTGGCTTCTGCTGCAGGAGTGGTAATCTCTGGCAGAGCAGGGGGCTGGAAAGTTAGGGGCAGTAGCATTTTAAAACTGCGAGATTACCCAGAGGATGTCTGTCAGATCCCTAAGAGTCATAAATGCATGGGCAAAGCCCTGTGCCTTACCCACCCAGCTTTTGTGACCACCTAGGAAGGTGAAGTGAGCTTCACTTTTTGCTTCAGGAGGTGGAAACACTAGTTTCCCCCTTCAATGCCGATTTAATTTCTGTGGGAAGGAAATATCTGTGCCTTCTTCTTAGTAACAGTCGGAAACTGCCTGTGAAGAGCCTCATCCACATTTCCCCAAAGAACTATTTTGGTGTGAAAACGACACAGCCAACATCACCCCAAAGAAAGGGTAAATAAACTCCCAAGAAAAGGTGTCCATACATTATGTTCTCCAAAGCTATAGTGTTCTTTACCCCCAAAAAATGTATCATGTCTTTAATACTGCTGTGGCGTTATCCTTAATGCATTCTTCCATCAGACTGACCTCAAAAATACACGGCCAACCCTAAAGTGTTGTTTTAAAAATGATCTTCCTGGTGTTATGAGAGGTTCAAGGAAGGTAACCTTGAGGCAGGGTCGCAATCAAGCGTTAGGATCCGGTAAACCATAGTCCTGGTGTCTTTGCCCTTAGAAAGCTCTCTGGGTGTTTCTGCCCTTGTCCACGCTTCTTGGTTGCATGGTACAGAAGTAATTGCAGCTGCTCTTTGGTGGTTTTGGGGTTGTTTTTGGTTTTTTGATTAGTTTGAGTAGCTTGTGTTTTGTTTTATGCCAGAAGAAATGTCTATGTATTTCTTTCCACACTCCAGGTAACCAGGTAGATACTAAGAGTCCAAAATAGTGTTTGTGCTGTGGAATCCACAGTACAGGCTGTTGCGGTTCCTTGCTGCTGCCTGAAAAAGGAGAGAGTAGAGGAGATTTCATTGTTTTCTTGCATGTCCTTGCCGTAAGGAGGAAAGACTGAGAGAGCTGGGACTCTAGCCTGGAGAAGAGAAGGCTGAGGGGAGACCTTATTTATGCTCACCGATATCTGAAGGGTGGGTTGAAAGAGGATGGAGCTGGAGTCTCTTCAGTAGTTCCCAGTGACAGGATGAGGAGCAACGGGCACAAGCTGGGACATGGGAAGTTCCATTCGAACACAAGGGAAAACTTCTTTGGGGTGAGGGTGGCAGAGCCCTGGCAGAGGCTGCCCAGGGAGGGTGTGGAGTCTCCTTCTCTGGAGACTTTCAAGCCCTGCCTGGATGCCAACCTGAGTGATGTGCTGTGGGCTACCCTGCTTTAGTAAGTGAGTTGGATGAGATGATCTCTAGAGGTCCCTTCAGACTCTGACAATTCTGTGAAACTATCTGTGATAGGACCCAGCTGATCTATCTGAAAATACTTTAAGCCAATTCTTCACTAGCCCATGGTATTTTGGTGAAGAGTTTGCTCATTATTAAGACAGGTAGTCCTTTACAGAAGCCCAGGTAGAGAGTTGGGTGGTTTAGATGTCCTGCAAAGGGCTTTCTGTGGTGGCTTTTGGTGACAGCCTTGCATGGGCTATGTGACCTAAATAGAGGCAGAAGGAGGTGTTTTTTTGCAGAGATGCCAGCTCCTCAAGAGTTTGAGACGTTGGTTGAAATAGACATTTAAGGCTGCTGGGATGATCCTGCCCTGGCAGACATGGTGAGGAGCTCTGTGGGCATGTAGAAAGCCAGAGAGCGTGTGATTCCAGCGTGGCCAGGTACAGAGACACAGAGATGGGGTGGGGGAAAGGTCTGTCAGGGGCAATCTGGCTCTACCAACCAGCTAATCTGGAGCTGATTAGTACAGGAAGGAGGAAGGTTGTATGACCAATACAGTAAATCACAGACGTAATTATTTGAAAGACGTGCTGCAGGAGAATCGTAAGAAATGATGGAAAGTAATAAACTCTGTAAACAACAGTGATTTTTTTCTTTTTTAAGACCCCAGTGCTTGTGGGAACGCTTCAGGAAAAGGAAGAGAAAGTAAAACACAGAAAGGGACAATAATATTAGATGAGAATAACAAGAGTCAAACCATGAGCTGCATTAGGGGACCTGGAAGATTGCAGTGTTTTAGATAAGGAAGGGACTAAGATAAGTAGAGAGTCAGTAAACTGAGATAAGAGCAAGAGAGAGAAGGTAATTGGAGGCAGTGCACTTGTGGTCAGTGGGGCAAATGTTTTAGGCTAACAGAGCTGCACCAGGGATGGGTTTGGCCCCGGTACATCCCCAAGGACAGGGATATCAGAACTGACTTTGGAGCGAGTGTTGATAATATAGTAAAACCATCTGCACAGTGTTTGGTAGCTGTTAAAAGAGCAAACAAGATACTGGAATATGCAGAGAGTGTTCTGGGCTGTAAACGTGGTGACTTTATTGTCCTACCATGTTAAAAATAATAAATCACAACTTAAAAATGAAGAATACCTTGCAGGATAATGGGGTGGATTGTGTGTTGCTGTAAGTCAGCTCGGTTTCCTTGAAGTCAGCTAAGTAGCCTTATGGTAGCAGAGTCTGTGACCTATATTTAATAATGTGTATGCCTATCTAGTGTGGTATATACGCAGGACACTTTTACTTGTTGCATTATCCAGAAAGATAAACAAATGATCAAGACCTGGGGCCTAGCATGAGACCGATAATAAAAGATGAAATTAAACAAAAATGTATGTCTTCTGAATTCTGCTGATGTAGGTAACTCATTCCATTTTGGTACAAAGCTCTCTGCTGGAGCTGCATACACCCCTTTAATCCTTAAAATGGACCTTTGTGGCCAATCCTGGCAGACTCTATGTGCTGGAGCCCCTGCTCCAAGTGACTCAGTGTTGGTCTCTGCAAAGGTGGCTGTGATTTGTAGGGTCAGGTTACTTTCCCAGCTGTTTATGAAGACCATATGGACCTTTCCAAGTCTTAAGGAGTGCACGAAGCTTCCAGCCATTCTCAGGACTAGCCAATTTCAGCTACGTTGCAGATTTAGCTGCAAAGGCTAGACTTGCAAAGAAATTTCAACCACTGCTCTGCTCCAAGTTACAAGCCCAGCTGTAAGAGTTTAGGATATCTAAGGGCCTCCACAAAATCCTTCAAAAGCTGGTCAGCTGAACCAGGGCTTCTCTGCTTCCCGCGGGAATGAAATGTGGGAGAGACAAAATGAGTGAAGACCTAGATCTGCATCTACAGAGAAATAAAATGAAGAATACCTTTGTATTATTATTTTAGAGTTTCAGTGTGACACTGCAGGAGGGAGTTATAGGAGTTGAGTCAGTCAAACATTTCCTTGGAACCCAGAATAGATGCCTACACCCAGAAAAGGACTGTTAGCTTTGTACAGCACATACATGTGTCTGCTCAGCGTTCAAGCTTTCATTAATACTTTTTTTGGTGTTTAGTTCTTAATACATAGAGAATATTCTGCTCAGTAACAAGTTTTCTTTGGGACACTTTAATGCTCTACTTTATAGTAGGTAAAGTTTCTTTATGACTCTAGCTTTAGTGACTGAAGAAGCACTCCCACATAAGGAAAGGTAAATTCCTGCAACTGGGCAATCCATTAAACTGAGTGGTTTCCATGATTATGATCTCACCTTGGGTAAGCAGCAAAACCAGTCCTTGAACCTCCACTTGGCTTATTGATGCTTTATGCCAGCTAAATGCCAGGAAAGCAGCTCCACTCATCGTGTAACCCTATCTTGCCCACTTCTGCAGTTATGATCCCCACATCTAAGTTTATGGGAGATCTGGAAAGATATAGAGAGCCATCATAAGAATAAGCAAGGCTTCAAAATGGCTCTTGTATTAGCAGTAACTTAAAAGGATTCAACTTGGGACAAGTGGTAGAGAAGGAATAAAATCAAGGTCTATAACATTGTGACTTGTTTGGAGTAGAAGAATACGGAATCAAAATTTACTGTGTCTTAGAACAATTTATTGGTGGGACAATGGAAAAAAAAAAGAAGTTGAGGCACTTTAAGAACATCAAGGAGTACTTTATCATACAGCACAATCATTAATTTGTCAAATTTATTGGTGTAGGCTTTTTTGGGTGGCACAAGTCTTAAATGACTTAAGAAAAATTGCTTAGATGAATTCATGGAAGAAATGGCCAAGAAAGATTCTCAACTATGATGAAGCTGAACTCTTCAAATGAGTGCGTCCTTAATCCAGAGACTGTCAGCCCTTCAGAGGACATGCCAGCCTCACCCTCTTCTCATACTCTCTAAACACTGGTGCTGGTCTGTCCTGGGCTACAGGTGACTTGGTATCTCCTAAAAACGAGTAGTATTTGAAATGAGGGCACAAAGTTCTGGGGGTACAGGGTAGTGTTCTGTATCATGCATTTTTTCTGGGTCCTGTGACTGAACTAAAAAGGGTGTAACACAACTGGCTTATGTTGTTTGTGTGTTTTTACACTAAATCTGTAAATTGGGACCTGGAATCTTTTGCCTCTGGGAATTATGTTCCTTACTAGCAAACACACCCTTTACAGAGAGCTGTTGTCGACTTGTGTGTGATTACTAAGCTGCTGACATTGGGGTCGGAGTTATTTTGAAAGGGAGAAGAGAAACATTGTCACTTTTGTGTGTAACTGGGAACTGCATGTCTTTCAAAAAATGAAGAAACAAACAAACAAACAAAAAAAGCCAAAACACCCAAAAAACCCCAAACAAAAAACGAAGAAAAAAAAATGACCAATTAGTGAGTAATATGCCCATTTATATCCCTTCCACTTAACACCTGACATTTCATCATGATGTTTTCTCTCTGTGTGGCATTTTTGAATATAGCAAGCCAAGACTATTTGCTACCACCAAGGGTTGAAGCAGGACTTGGAAGTTATAACCCCTCAAAGAAAGGAGGGAGAGAAAAACACAATAATGAATGTCTTTCCCTTCTCATATTGCCTCTAACTCTATCAATAACATATTCCATAATGCTTTAAGTTCCATCCTCAACAGATAACATTAAGCAGTACATATCCTAATTTCATCAGACTTGGGCTCTTGCTCAAAACCTTAGGTGACTTCATGCATTTATATCAATCGTATCAACAGACGAGTGCGTCTGACTCTTTGAAAGCAGGTGCGGATCTGCACGGAGATTGCTCCTGACAAGATGGTTTGGATTTTGATGGGGTGGTTATGACAAACACAGGCAGCAGGAGACCCATATCTCTCATGTAAAATAAGAGGGAAAAAAAAAAAGCTCTGGGAACACTGCGTATGTGGCGTCTTCATTTAGCAGTATTTTTGGCAGACAAAAGGCAGGTTTATTTGGCTGATTTGTGGCAGTTGGGGATGACCCTGTGCATAAACTGTAATGGGAAGCCAGTATTTCTGCAAATTTATATAAGAGGATCTAGCCAGAGAAGCATGACCTGCTGACGCATTGTCCCCCAATGGTATCAGTCTAAAATATCATTGCAAGTGTCAGCTGAATTCTCACACCAGCCCTCAACGGGACAGGCAGCCATGCCATACATTAGGAGAGTGTCACATGTGGCTGTAGCCAGTAGAGTAGAAGAAGAAAGAATCCCAAGATCATCAAGCTTAAGAAAGGAAGATTATAGCTCTGTCTAGCCATAAATTGGCAACAGCAAGTTGTAAATTGTAACTCATGAGCAGTAAAGATTAGCTCGGAATGGCTTGTTTGGTCAGAGACCTTTAATCCCGGGGCATCAGGTGGGTTCAGGTTCTGTTGGACTGCATTCCCAGGATCACCTTCCTATTTGGAGATGGAAGGAGCTCAAGCCAATGAACTTTTGCATTGCATCCAGCTGTGTCAGATTTACTAGGAAAAAAAGTTTACCTGGAGCATTCAAACAGATGTGTTAAAGTCATCATGNAGCCTATTCTCTGAATATTTAGAAATTTTTGAATAATGGCATAGGTTTTATCATTTGTCGGCCCATGAAGTCAATGGCTGTGATGGAAAGTCTCGTGTCCTGACGAAGTATATGAAAATGAGATACAGGTAGAATGTCTTAGAGAAGTTACACCGTTGTGTTGGCTAATATTTGTACATCCACACTCATAATGAAAGTACTTCTTTCCAGAAAGGTTATCACAGATTTCAGACATTTATAAGATAGAAGTTGATGGTTCCTTTTGGAGACTTTTTTATATTGCACTGTCATCATCTATCGTCTGTGGAAACACTCAGAAATATTCACCCTGTTACAAATTTATTCATAATAAGGCTATAGAAAGCTCTAAAATTGCCTTGAGGATGTAGACTTTGAGGGCTTAACATTGTATTTCCTTTATCTGAAAACCTCAGGGTCTAAGAACTTACTAAGATGTCACTTACCACATTCTGAATGGCCTTCTAGACGTAAAGAAGGATCTGGGCTTTAACAAAATTAGTCTAGTTTGGTTTTTAGTCTGTTGTAATTTTGGAAGGAAACTTCAGATTTTGTGGGAAGAGGAGTGAACCTTTACCAGAAAAGAAAAGAAAGGAAGATTAAGTTTTCCAAGATGCTGGAATGTGAAGTTGCCCAATGGAGCAGGAAAANGGATCTAGCCAGAGAAGCATGACCTGCTGACGCATTGTCCCCCAATGGTATCAGTCTAAAATATCATTGCAAGTGTCAGCTGAATTCTCACACCAGCCCTCAACGGGACAGGCAGCCATGCCATACATTAGGAGAGTGTCACATGTGGCTGTAGCCAGTAGAGTAGAAGAAGAAAGAATCCCAAGATCATCAAGCTTAAGAAAGGAAGATTATAGCTCTGTCTAGCCATAAATTGGCAACAGCAAGTTGTAAATTGTAACTCATGAGCAGTAAAGATTAGATCGGAATGGCTTGTTTGGTCAGAGACCTTTAATCCCGGGGCATCAGGTGGGTTCAGGTTCTGTTGGACTGCATTCCCAGGATCACCTTCCTATTTGGAGATGGAAGGAGCTCAAGCCAATGAACTTTTGCATTGCATCCAGCTGTGTCAGATTTACTAGGAAAAAAAGTTTACCTGGAGCATTCAAACAGATGTGTTAAAGTCATCATGTTAAAAAAACACCCCTCTCTATAATCATAAGGTAAAAAAAGAAAAAGGGAACTGCTATACAGTCAGCAACATTATTGCTAAAGAGAAGGATCCAGAGGGGCTTATTTACGTAGCTAAAAGGACAGCCAGTCCCGTGTTTAAGGTTTTAAATATTTATACAGGTATAGGGTAACTTTCTTTTTTGACATGACCCTCCTTAATGAGGAAAAAACAAGCTTCCCCTTAAAAATTCAATAGCCATCAAATGTCCTGATAATTTTCTTTATTCTTGTTGCAGAAAGATACATTTAAGATTTAAAGCTGAAGCCTATAACCCACTCTTTACTGGATGCCGTTGTAGCTATGCCATACTTATAGAAAACATCATGGTGCAGTGTGACAAGTTTTAATTGACATGAATGTGAAGCAGATGTATTACTATGCCTCAGCTGCTTGTTATTTCCATGCTGTTTAGTTGTGATGGCAGAAGTACATTTTGAAGCTCCTCCCCCCAGAAATAATTTA